>JAGFZM010000092.1:1549482-1559973 GCA_017657215.1 Limnothrissa miodon | reverse complement strand
ACCAGGTACACACTGCACTTCAGTGCTGCCTGTCCTACACGCAGCTCACTCCTTAATTCCACTTCACGCACCGTGCATGTCAGCACACACAAGGTCTAATGCAAGCTGTTGTTGCCTTGTCAGATTCGGTCATACTTAGCTTAGCTCTTAATCCTCCCTACCGCCTGTGTGTTTTCAGCAAGCTCACATCCCAGTGTCCATCATGGCAGTGCTAGAGGCCAACAACAGGGAGCCAGAGCCTGTGCCTGAACCAGTGCGCATGGAGCCCATGGTAGAACCAGCGGTAAATGGATTGTGTCTTTATTGCTCAATTTAATGTTGCTTGACGTCCAGTGTGAAGTTTCCAATGTGAAGGCAGCAGCTGGTCCATTGAGTTTGATCAAGTCCTAATTCAACGTGAGTCCAGAGTAGCCTGCTCCCTTCAAGTGACAAACTTTATAGAGATTCTGATGTAGCAGAGATTGGAACAGTTGGAATACCTGCTGCTTTTAAAGCAACCTGGGCTTACATAATACCTCAACAGTGTCAAATGCAGATTGCCTCCATGTCTTGTGACAGAGATGTAGTATATGTAATTGTACATATGAGGATGTAATTTCATGTAATGCAATTTGGGTTATATACATACATGAACATAAAAGACTAAAATTTCAATAGCTTTAACAACTAATATACCTTTTTTTTAATGCAGATAATTTTTTTTCCCCCCTGACCCAGGTCTCTCAGGTCCAGATGCAACCTACGGCCATCTTGCAGGAGCAGCCTGAGGTGCCGGTGGTGATGCAGATGGCAGAGCCGGTTCACTCTCAGTATCCTCCCAGCAGAGATGAGCCCATGAGGAGTCCAGAGGAGCCCATGCAGATCCACACCTCAGCTTTGCCTGTTCCCGAGGAGCCTGCTGAAGCCCCTCCACAGGTACGATATCCCCCCCCCCCCCCCCCCCGCCCCCCCTTGCTCTAGGGGAGACTGACCCTGAAGTAATTGATAGCTGACAAAATGTAAGTCGCTTTGGGTAAGGGCGTCTGCTAAATGCATAAATTTAATGTAAATGGAAATGACTGGAGTTCACAGAGTGCCCTTTTTCAGCAGCAGCACACACACACACACACACTCTCACACTCACTCACTCTTCTACTACATCCTTTCCTGCTGTGTATTTGTTGGGACTGGAGTTCACCGGTTGCCCTTTTTTCAGCAGAAGCAGCAGGTGCAGGAGGAGCAGCAAGAGGAGCCAGAGAAAGAGCCGTGTGTCTCCCCAGCAGCTCCAGAGCAAGAAGCAGATGACCCAACAGAGGAGGCACTTCCAGAGCATTCCAACGAGGCTGAGCAACCAAATGAACCGCCTGAGGAAAGCGTCATGGAAACAGATACTACGCCTGTAGATGAATAGTTTTTTTTTTTTTTTTACATAGGTTTTCAAATTCTGAAAATAGTGTTTTTGTTTATCCATTGCACTCGTTGTGAAATGCTCAAAATAAAAAACAATGAATTACAATGGTTCATTTCAACCTTCATGTTCAACCTTGATTTTTCTTTTCCACACCTTTTACCATACAGCATACAGTCACACACATTTCTAAATAAGGTAGTTCTTGTCTGTTGGTGGGTGGTGAAGTGCACCCCTTGAACTGGCAGCATCAGAGAAGCTTTCAGGTCTGAGTTTTAAAACATTAGTATTGAATGCACGATCAATAACACGGGGAGTAAGGGAGATAAGATGACTTGATGTAGGAAAATATCCTTGCATATACATGGATGTCCACTAGGTGGAGCAGCACTAGTGCTGATTATTTGTACCGGTACATTGGTACGATCAGCCGGAGGCAGACAAGATTGTCTATAGATTAGATCATAGGCATACTAGCATTTATGCGGACCTCTTTTTAGTGGCCTTCATTTTTTGTAAGGAATAATCCTGCTGAAGGGTTCATTATACTCAGTGCACTATATCAATTTTACCTACATGGCTACATGGATTTAAAACGCTGGAGGAAGACATCTTCCGAGTTTACATGCCAATCTATGGCGATGAATTTAAAGAAATTGGTCATGTCAATAATATTAACACTACAATTCCAGTTATACTATTTTACTTGATAATAATTAAATCGCGGCATGATGAAGATTACTTGGACATAAAATATAGGCCTACTGAATTTTTGGTCTAATCAGCTATGTAGGCCATTTGGACTAATGCCAATTTAGGCCTATTTGATATCTTTTCTTTATGTTATCATAACAGCACCACAATCAATTAATGCAATTTCACTAGATGTTTTACGTTTGCATTTCAGTGTATGCGACAAATACAATTTTTGAACTTTGAACTAGGCCTATGCACTGACATCCTGTGCGTGGAACGCTGAAGACAAATTTATTTTTATGCTCTCCAACAATGACGTTGTAATGGAATGATGGTTCATTATGATGTAATAGAATTTTTGACAAAGTAGAATTTTATCTCTCTCGGTAGAAAGTTTGTAATCATTGTATTGCTACTGCCTTTACGGTGAAGCCGTACAAACAACTTCAAGCGCAAACTGGACAAAAACCTGTCGAAGACAGACAAGACAAGACATCAAGGAGGCCATTTGGTAAATTATAGACTCATATTAATTACCATACAACAGAACCATCTGCATTACATGAACTTGAATAGGCCTACATTCTTCAGAATAGGCTACAGAAAGTATCGATCTACTCGACAAAAATAGGCCAAGGCTAGCGTGAAATCATTTGACAGAGGTAAAAACTGCTCAGTTGTAGCCTAAATATCAATGTAATTTCCTCTTTCGAAGGTCTCTTGTGTCAGCATGCAAGAGATGGAGGAGAGGTGGAGTGTCCTTCTTGAAGCCAAGGCTTTCCAAGAGCGAGCCTGGCTGGAGGCAACAATGAGGGTGAAAATGCAGGAGGTAAGTGCAATGACTACTTACTTCATATTATTTTTTATTCATTTTAGATTTGTTTTTGTGCATCAGTAAGGTCACATAGATTCGTTTGCTGTGTTTACACACAATAATAATAATAATAATAATAATAATAATAATAATTTTCATCTTCTTTGTACTGTTACAGATGTACTCCCTCATCATAGATGAGGTCGAGCAGAAGATGCACTCTTATATGAAGCTGCTTATTGAGGAGGAGAGAAAAGCTGAGTCAAGGTCTGAAGATAACAGTTTAGGCCGAGTGAGCTGGGCCATGATCGCACCCCATTATGAGGGTAAGAGCACAACATTTTTTGTAGACAGAAACTTTGCCTCAAATTCACAGTAGTTTAAAGGTTAAAACAGTACAAACATTAGGGTATTACTACATAACTATAGTGTAATGATTTGATTGGTAAGTGTGGGTAAGTATATATTACACATTTCTTCTGCTTTTTATTAAGATGAGACAATCCGTGGGCGCTGGCAAAAAGAGGAAGAAGAACTGGAGAAGAGAAAAATTAAGATGTGGGGGGCAAAGCCATCCGTGAGTCTGCAGCCAGTGGAAGTTGGGCAGACCCCAGTCCTGGGTGGGTGCTGCTGTTAATTTATGATGGCTTAAAAAAAACACTTTGAAATCATTTTAGGTGAAGCCAGGTTGTCAGTGTAATGTTGTTTATGTTCTTATGCAGACCCCCAGTTGACCAAGACTTGCCTGAGAGATGAGATGGAAGTGAGAAAGTCTAGACAAGGACTAGCGGAAGAGTGGAAAATGATTGAAAATGAGAAAAAGAAGATGGAGAGGAGGAATGAGATCAAAGAGAGGACTGCAATGCTTGAAAAAGAGCAACTGCAGCAAGAAAGAAAATCACTTGAGAAAGAGTGGAAGAACATTAGGAAGGAGAAACAAAAGATAGAAGAAGAGAGGGAAAAGCTAGAGAGACAGGCAAAGGCTCAAGAGCTACAACTAGAGAAGGAGGAGAAAAGGCCAATGAGCGAGGCCAGGGCCCGAGAGAGAGCTCTCCGAAAGAAAGCCCTTGCGGATGAGCAAGAGCGTGAAAAAATTGCGACAGAAAGGAAGGAACTTGAGCTTGAGCAGGAGGAGGAGACCCAAAAAAAGCAATTACTTGAGGAAACGAAAAAGCTTCAAGAGAAAGTAATCAAGGAGAGGAAGACTGTGGCAACAGACAAAAAGCGCCTGAAGGAGGAGTTGGAGAAGGCAGAGGAGGATAGAAAGAGTGTGGAAATGGAGAGGAGAGAGTTTGAACAGAAAGAGGAAGAGCTTCAGACAGCTGAGAAGATTAAGAAAAATCATAGGGAGTATGAGACCTTGATGAAAGAGATGGAGAAAGATCAACAGAAAATTGAGACGACCAGGAAGAAGATGATGGAGGAGAGAAAAGGAAAGAGAGGAAAAGAGGAGGGGGAGAAAGAAAGTGATGAGGTGCTGCAAAGAACAAAAATAGACACAGCCATTAAGGTTAAAAAGGCTGATAAGGTCAAAGTTCACGATGATTGTAATTCTTGGGACGCTGATAAAAGCAGCCGAGAGGGATCACCTCAACCAAAGGCCAACTGTAACATTGTTTTAATGAGGGCTGAATCCCGAAGGAGTGTCCAGGAAAATGAGGACAACTCTCCCTGGAACAGTGGTGAGGAAATGGCCACATCCAGATACATGGCTCCTCGAGCTCCCACTACTCCAAAGGCAACCTTACCACAGAACTCAGGCGATGCTGCCAGAGTTCAGAACGCATGCAACCAGAAGCAATGCAAGGTTCTAAGTGATGCCCAGTTGGTTGATAAAGAACTTGAGGAGCTTGAGAGTATGCTGGCAGCTGGCCCCAGTAGTAAAAAATGCGCTGTGGCCACAAATGTTCTGAAGGCAACCATACCAGTGAAACAAGGAAACCCAGGCAATGTGCCAGTCAAGAAAAGCCCATGCATCAAGAAACAAAGCAAGGATATAATTGACCCTGACTTGTTTGATAAAGAACTTGAGGAGCTTGAGAATGAGCTGGCGGCTATCCCCAGTATCTCAAAGCCAACAGTAGCCACAAGTGTTCAGAGGTCAACTCTACCAGTGAAACAGAGCAATACAAGCAGTGTGCCAGCCAAGAAACAAAGCATGGCCTTTGGTGATGACGATGACTTTGGTGATTTGTTTGATATGGATCTTGAAAAGAAGGAAGCTGTTAAAAAGCCAGCAGAGGAGAATCCAGTGAACACTGATGCCTTCGTAAGAAAGTTGGAGATGCACAATTACAAGAGGAAAGCCAAAGATCAGTTAAATTCCAAGGCTATGACAAATCAACAGACAAACAAAGCCCAAACCCAAAAACAGAGTAGTCTGCTTTTCCCCCAAGACGCCATCCACGCCAAATATTCCAAAAAAGAGAGGTACCACAGACTGCATATTCAACGCAGATGAGAAAAAGGCGTCATTATCTTACGACTGCTTAGCTACAGCCCTTTCAACATATCTATACATTTAGAAAAATTGATATATTTTGCCAAATGGTGAAAAATTAAAGTGAATTTATTTTTTATTTTCAATAAATTGTATTTGCATTCACCTTGTCTCTTGTGATCTGAATCACAGATAAGATCTACCTGATCTGAGCTGTAGTTCCAGTCTAATAATTCCCATTGCCATAACTGATATTAGTGTGCTTGTACCATTGACTGTATATAACAACTTGTACTCATACGCAGATTATCTGAACTCCAAATGTGGTTTAAACACAACACACTACTGATGGCCCTCATGAAATGAATAAAAAAATAATTTAGACACATTAAATGTTTGCAGGTGAACGGTAATAGAGGTACATCAAATTCCAAATACATTTATGTCCTATTTATTGAAATTAAAATTGACCTTGTGGTGTTGTATTTGTTTATATTATATATTGGCATTAGCCTCATGCAATATTTTACACCAACATTGTGTTCTGTTGTTGAATAAATGTCAGTGGAGCTGCAATGTGACTGGATTCATGCTGAATGGTGATGTGTATCACACGTTCTCAACAAATCAAATATGAATGAATATAAGACTGCAGCAAGGAGCTCAACACTTCCCAACACAAGCCATATTGCTATGCTCATCCAACTTCCTTGGTTGCTTGTATGTACATGTAGTCAAACTCAATGTAAAATTTGGTCTTCACATGACATCATGGAGAACTTCAACTGTGCCTGCTCTGTGGGATCTTCTTCAGCAGGCCCTCTCCAAATACTGAACATGAACCCCCATGGGGGGGGAAGAGCATTGTGTCATTTTTCCCCTCAGCTCTAGAATTCTCTTTCCTATTCTATCAGGTGTTGTGAACATGTGGGTGAAAGTGCTGTAGTGACTCAACATGACCATGATTGGAAGCGTTTATTCATTCAAAATAACTTTTTAATAGTTATTGATAAAATCACTTGTTTTTTCCACCATAATACTGTGAGACTAAAATGGATTTTTAAAAAAAGCAGAATTCCTTAAGACACTCACCAAACCACATATTTACATACATGATTTCTTTATCGTAGTCATGTCTTCACTTTTCTGTCCATGATGAAAGTCTCATTAACTTTAGCTATGTACAGGATTACGCCGCATGTCACAATCAACAGTAAACAAAAACAGAAATTTACTGGGCTATCCCTTAAAGGAAGGGTGACTAATTAAAATCTCTCCCTCTCGTTCTTTCTCTCTCTCATTTGCTCATTCTTTTCATACCAACACACCCATACTAACAGACGCACGTCAATAATCTTCACAGACATCCACCAAAGTGTTCATTTTCAATAATTTCTTCTATAGAGATATGATTCTTAAGCTGTGGATGTGCAGTGTCTGGAAATTTGCTATTGATTATAATATATTTCTCTTGTTTTTTTTGTTGAAATCTGTTACTTCTGGTTTTTTTTTGGCAAATCTCTAATAGATCTACTGTGGTAGGAATGCAACAGTGTGATGAGGAGAGGACACCTGAGGACACTTCCCGCCTTCACCTCCCTCCCAAACATCTCCCATCTACTCCCTCACCCACTTCCCCCAGCTCCCCTCCTCAGCTCAAAGGGGGGAATAAGGCTATGTTGAAACTCATGTCTCTTTCTCTCCCTATGTATCCTCCCATTTTTTCTCTCTCCCCCTCTCCCTCTCCCTCGCTTTTAAGTGGGGTGACTGCAGGTTTGGCTCCTTTCTTCTCATTCCTGGCCGAAGCCCTCCGTCTCCTCGATGGCAAAGAGCAACTTCTCCCGCAGCTGCTCCAGATTTCTGTAGGGCGGCAGGTCCAGCCGATTGAAGCTGCAAATTTAGGAAAACAGGGAGAGTTGGTGGTTATGGGTCTGCAGACTGGCAGGGAAATCTTTCAAATCAAATTTAAATAAAAAGCCTAAAAAGACTCAGGCTGCAGCGTTGTCTGAAGCACTCACCAGGTGTGGCTCCTGGGCAGCCATGTCTCCTTCCCCACCTTATCAATGCAAAACTTCTGTGGCCCGTTACTCCCTGAGAGAGAGAGAGAGAAGGGGAGGGAGGGAGGGAGAGAGAGAGAGAGAGAGAGAGAGAGAGAGAGAGAGAGAGAGAGAGAATGAGACTGTAGTAATTTCATTCTAGTCTAAGACAGTGCACATTGAGATTGTCGGGCAAAAGGACTGCTTGGGCGCCATACCAATGAGCTCTGCGAAGCCTCCCACCGGCAGGCGGCAGGTGCCCGTCACAAACTGCAGCAGGCGGATGCGCTTCTCGTTGTCCATCTCCTTGACCACCTGCCAGAACCAGTGGATCTGCTTGCTGTTCTTGGTGTAATGGCGGTAGATGGTGTTCTTCTGCCAGTCGCTCAGGTCAATCTCCTGCATGCCGCACAGCATGAGCTGAGGGCCAGAGCGAGACCACACAGGTTGAGTATAAAGAGGAGACCGGACACAGATTTTTTAACAGCGCACAACACAGCCGTTCTCCTTACCTCCAGTTCCTTCTCATCAAAATAGCGTAGCCACTCGAGGGGAACCACCTCGTTGAAGCCGTCCAGGAAGGCCTTGGTCTGCTCCTCCACTCCCCGCGTGAAGCGCCAGTCAGTCAGCAATCTGCACAGAAATGAGGTCTTGGAGTCAGTGTCACTTACACACATGAATGAATATAAGTATTTAGTATAAATGGATGGTGGGGATATTATGGGGTGTCACAGTCTGATAAGGGAGCTTGTAGAAGATACCTGATGTATTCCTCCTTGTTTTCCTCTGTGACCAGTTCGTTCTCGCCGTCGTCCTTTAACTGGTGCGTGGACACCTTTCCCAAGATCTCCATGTCCTGAGCAAAGTAGAGCTCCACTCCGCATTCTTCCAGATTGTTCTCTCTACACATGTGCACAAGCGCACACACACACACACACACAGTCATTAGACACCAAACCACCAGAAAATAAACCCTCATGATTTCCTACAACCACACAAATTCCTCCATGTTCACCACACAAACACACACACACGCACACGCACACACAGAGTTGACTGAGGTGGCTACTTACTTGACCCACATGATGGAGTTGTAAAACTCGGGGTCTATGGACTCCAGATCCTTGAGGGTGGGCTTCTTGTTGAGCATGCGCTTGTAGAAGGGCAGAGTGAAGCCTGTGTCTATGAACTTGCCATGGTACAGAGCCTGGGGAGACAAAGAAAGGGCTCACAGTTAGTGCACAAGGCATACATGCAGACATCCATGCAGGAGGTCAATCCTCATCTACGTTTGCTGCATATTTCCAACAGTTAGTTCTCCGACTAAGCATGTTCCTGCGCTCAAGTTCTCCCGCTTGGGGCGGGCAAAGGCGATAGAGAAAAAAAAAAAATCACGAAAGGCCCCGTAAAGGCAACACGCGAGTCCGACTGGGTTTGAGTTCCTCCGCGGATCGCGGATAGAAGGCAGACTGCTGGAGGGGAAGCGTCTCCAAGATCAACACGCTTTGCCGCCCGCTGCCCAGTGACTCACAGTCTGTTCAGCCCCGGCGCTCTCTGCTGGGGGGGGGGATACTCGACAGATACTCGACACCCAGAGAGGCCCAGAGAAACGGAGACGTCCGGAGGGGACAGAAAATCAAGGCTTTAGGGAACCCGAGTAACAACAGCAACAAAAAGAGGTGGCTTTGAAGTGAAGTGTGAGGAGAAAGAAAAAGGAACAAAAATTAGGATTGTTTAGTAGTGAAAGACGCACAGAAAGGCTACCCTGAGAATCCATACGGGGGTGGGAGAGCAAGAAGCAAGAAGCGTACTTGTAGACTAAATTTAGGACTGGCGTCAAGGTGGGTGTGCACTGGACTGGGTGTGGTAGTGAAGTCATGCCTGGGGGGGTGGAGGAGAAGATGGGGGTGGAGGGGTGGAGGGGGGTAGAGGGGTTCAGAGGTGGGCCCTTTAGGGTTTGGAAGCCTGGAGAATCTGGAGGCTCTCCCAGTGCAGGAGGTTGGGAGCTAGGCCTGGCAGCGGGCGTGGGGTTGGGCTTGGGGGTTGAGTGTGCTCCTAGCATAAGGCCGCTATTCACAAGATCAGAAACACACGCCCCTGTGTGTGTGTGTGTGTGTGTGTGTGTGTGTGTGTGTGTGTACTCCTAGTAGCAGCAGTACCAGCCACGCCACCTCACACAGGCCCACATGCAGAAGCACACAGGCATGTAGTGTTCAGGAAACTTCCCTGAGGTCTGTGGAGGCTTCCCCAGGACTGGTGTTTTCCATTACTCTCCAGGACTCTGACTACCTCCTATTTGATCGGGCTCTCAATGGCTTGTTCTAAAAGCCTTTTTTTCCTTTATTATGAATGTATTCAAGCTCGGAGCCCAACTCCAGACTCCAGCTGAAAGAACTCCAAGAACTCGTTGTTTTGTATCAAATCAGTTAAGCTGATTCATGGATCAGAAGATGACCATCATATGTGTATCATTACTGTTTTTTTTTTTTGTTCATAAGCAAGTGTTGAGGAAACTTTAATTGAATGTTCATTGATTGTTGTATACATTAAAAAAAAAGACACACACACATCAAAGTGTGTGTGTGTGTGTGTGTGTGTGTGTGTAGGAGAGAGTGAGAGTGTACTGTGTGTGTGATGCTCACCATGGCGATGAATCGGCCAATGAAGCGGAAGTAGGTGAGGTGGTCAGGGTTGATGGAGGAAGCTGGGTTGATCTGCAGACAGTAGTTATTCTTGCCGGCGTACTCAAACAGACAGTACATGGGGTTGAGCACCTCATGGGAGAGCAGAAAGAACCACTCTCTGTGGAACAAGGAGAAAGACCAACGTTAGAACCGAGAGAGAGGGAGATAGGGAGAATGACTGACGTTAGAACCGAGAGAGAGGGAAAGAAAGAGAGAAAGACAGAAAGAGAGAGAGGAACTGTTTAGCCCATTCCCATGTTTGCCATCACATGTCTGTCTTCCCCAATACTATTAATGTTATTTACATATGATGTCATATTTTATTGGTAAGCTTGGGCTACACTGTATTTTAATAGCCATGCTAATAAAGTGACCTTGAACTGAATTGAGAGAGAGAGAGAGAGAGAGAGAGAGAGAGAGAGAGAGAGAGAGAG
>JAGFZM010000092.1:1493180-1525943 GCA_017657215.1 Limnothrissa miodon | reverse complement strand
ACACACACACACACACACACACACACACCTCACTCACGGCCCTTGAGACGGAGTAAACACTCAAAACCTTTATACACACACAGACCTACATATGTACATCCAGAGGCTCGCATTCACAACCTAAATGCACCTTCTCTTCTCTCTTTCTCCCACTCTGTCCTTCATCCCCCTCTTCACAGTGTCCCCACAGTCGGGCAGGAAACACCCCAACCTCCCCTCATTCTCCACCCCTCCCTCCCTCCCTCCCGCACTCACACATTTGATCACAGGAGCCGATTGTCCCGCCAAGCGAAGAAAAAAACAACACCCAATTACACAATTCTGAGAAACAAATTATATATAAGCACTCCCAATCGTGTGTGTGTGCGTCTGTGCGTGTGTGTGGATGTGTGTTCACATGACAGCAACCAGGAAGAAAAAGCAAACACGTCTGAACGAGATAGGAAGGCATGAAGAACCCCATTCATCGCCAAAAACACAATATCACCGTTCATACATGCTTGTACAACACACACATGGAAGTGCACACACACACACACACACCTCTTAGACAAGCAAGCAATGGTTTTGAACAGGAAGGCCAACATGTACATTGGTGGCCCTTGGTATATAAACAAGCTCCACGTCAGGCCCAGCAAACTAGTCACCATATAAACGCGTTGAAATTGTGAGCAGTTAGCTAGAAAAAGGCTTTTCCTCTTCCCTGTTAGGCCCAGCACATCAATACAGCTTAAAGGCACAATGTGTAAAATTTTTAGTTGTTCTAATCTAAGTCTATGTTACCCCTTCACAAAGATGTGCTTTTCCATAAATATTTACCGCCACCATTAACTATTCTAAATGGTCGATTTACTAGGCTTGAATGGCTGGTGTCGCTACATAGGCATTCGCCATCTTGAAATACATTAGCAGGATTAGTAGCATGCCGTAGCTGTAATACATACTTTGAACTGCGTGGCGCAAGGCTAAATAGTAGTTTTGGGACATTTCTACACATTGGACCTTTAAATCTCATCAGTGCTAATTGCTGCATGTGACTGATAAATAAACAAACAAACAAACAAAATTGTGTGTGTTTCCGGAACAGAGTTAATGTAGTACGGTTGCAAAATCAATACAGACGTTCACTTCCGAACAATGTGTAATGCTTGGACAAGTGCACAACTTGTAAGCATCAAGTATAATATGCACAAATCTGCTTCTTTTGTTTGGCTATTGGTGGGCAATTTTTGAGTCTCTTTTGGATGGGAAAAAGTTTTCTACCTCTTGTGTAGAAGACATTCAATCATATTTTGCTTCTACAGATGGCTCTTTGCTTCTGAAAATTGCAACATGCAAAAAGTGATCTACAAAAGTGCTAATTTCTTCAATTTGTTCTTTTTCTGTTACTACTCATTTTATCTCTGTTAATTCCTTTTATCTTACAAAAACACATTTCTGAGAGACCTAATGACTGAAATTTTAAAATATTTAGTTCATTCTTTCACTTATTATGGATAATTTTTAAGTCAAATAGCAGAATTATTAAAAAAAAAAAAAAAGACATTTATCAGTCAGTTTAATATATAGCACAGCACAGCAAAATATTCCCAAATGCCTAGCTATTAGGGAAGTTAAATATGCTAATTGCAAAAACATTTACAAACACATGCTTGCAATATCTGTCTATGAAGTTCCATTTTCAGTTTTCAAATTTAGGAGAATATTGTTGCAATGGAAGGATTCTACATGTAAACTATTACAAATTTTATTGCATCAATGCATTCATATATTTAACGTTATATTTATTTAACATTTATTTTACAAAGTAAAAAACTTCTGTGTAAGACTGTAGCCATGTTAGATATATTCCAATGCTCTCTCATCCTCAACACCCTGGAAACCCCTGTGTTAAAATATTTAACGATAAATACACGCTAGTCAAAGAAAAAGTTCATCTGTCTTGTCTTGTGGCAGTGTTCCAAAAGGCACGCTCTTCACCCATGTACTAAATGTTTAATATGAACTCATGAGCCTGGAGGTGAGGCTTGGGCATCGGAGGCGGTGGATGCTCACTGCTGGTGCATCCATGAGGTGCTTCAGCACACAGCCTTCACATGCACATTCTAAAATGCAGCACACTAATTAGACTGACTAGCATGTTTGAAAGAACAGCTGCAATACTGGTGACTGAGACTGAGATCTGCATGTGGATGCATGCCATGACAAAACTCCCTAGTTTTTCCCCTCAGGACTCAATAGTTTGCTCATAGACAAACACATGCGCGCACACACACACACACACACACACACACACACACACACACACAGTGTAGTGGGAAACTTCTTTGCAATCCTCGACCACATAGCCCCAAAAGCTCTGGCTTTTTCCACTCCTCTGCCCCAGCCCACTGCAGCGTTTAGTTTAGGTGGAGTCAACACACACAAATATACGTTGATAAAAAAAGCCAACTGTGCTAGGGTTTGCATGGTAGTGTGTTCATGCAGTATAAAATGCAACTAGCAGACTGCTTGTTGCGTGTGAATGTGGGAACTTTTACATGTGTGAAAAACAACAAAAAACGTTTACTTTTCCCGCAATATGTCTGCATGCGTAAGTGTGCTCTGTGCTTGTGTTCTGTGTATGTGTGTGTGTGTGTGATTGTGTGTGTGTGTGTTACGAGGCGGGACTCACTGTCTGTTGCTGTGCTGCCATTGGGCAAGGATCCCAGATCAACAACCAGGCCGTCCAGACAGACGTTCAGCTCGCCTCCTGCTACAACTGAGCCTTTGTTCTCCGTCTGTAGCACTAGACTGAGCTGCAGATTCTCCACTGAACAGCATATGAATGGGGGGAGTGGGGACGGAGGTGGGGGTGGGAGAGAGGGAGAGGGGAAGAAAAATGGTGAGAAAGAGAGAGAAGGTTGATAAGAAAGGCTTGTACGTCATTTGAGTCGTGTCTCAGTATCACTGTTTGGACCTTTTCTCAATCTTTGAACATTCTTATCAGGATCTCACCCACTAGAAGCAGTTCAATGATGCATAGAGAAACAACAAAATTATGAATGATGGCAAACCATTTTGCACTTAAAAAAAAAGCTGTGAAGAGCTGTGTTGAAGGGCCGAACCAATGATAACTTGAACGTAATTCTGCTCATTATTAATTTTCCCTAATTATAAAAATCAGTAAACAAGTCATTGTAATAAGCTGCTACTGGAAATCATTTGTGTAAATGTAAAGTGCCAAAAGTAATATAAATCACTAGCCACTGTACAAACAGATTCAAACGCATTACAGTTGTACTGCATACACAGCATTTACTTCATGTGTATTTATGACTGGCATACTGCGGGCCGGACAGGGATGCCCAAAGGGCCGCATAGGGCCCCCGGGTAGTAAAATGCCCAGGTCTGCCATACAAAGTCACAAGGCCAACCTAAATGTGAGGAGAAGCTTTTTGGAAGAGTCTTTAGTGCTCTGAATTAGCATTGTCCCTTTGGAGTGTTGTTCTGACTCATCTGTCCATTTTAAGCACATGAAGTAAATGAAAGACCTGCTGAATGTACAAGTAAATCTGAGTGCTATGTACTTAACATTGAAGTAAACAAATAAATAAATCGACAGACAGTCACCTCTTATAAACTAAACTAGAAAAATCCTGATTCTAGGGGGGGATAAATCAATTCAATACATCATATACCAGATGTCCTATTCAAGTACCTAATGATTGATTTTCAGAGAAAACATTTCTGCAGGCCCAATATAAGCATACAACAATTTCTAAGCTGCACAAATAAAGGTTTTACAACATGAAATATAATGGCTCAATGTCCGCTTAACAGTAAACTTCCTCAGACAGGCGTAAGCACCAATACCGGTTTTTATTTTCTAGGAAGTTAGGTCATAACACACTTTAGCAAGAGTAAGAAAACCAAATAAGGGAACATAATGGAGGAGTGGAGAACACAATTCAGTTACAACATATGTCCAGTTTATAGAACCGTGTTGTTTTATAAGCACTGGATCGGGTGTAGATTATGAGGCCAGTCAACCCTCCGTTCACAGAGGACATTCAATAAACTGGGTCACTTTTGCTTGATGCATGAGCTTATTGCATTCTGTAGTCGTTCAGGTTTTATCGTGCCGATCAAGGCCCACAGCTTGTAAAGACAAGCCAGGCTGTCATGTGGGGGTGGAATTTACTTTTGGACTTACTTTTGCCATCGTGAGTGCGTAAGGTGTCCAAAAGGTCAATGGTGGCGCAACCCAGCAGCTCTTTCCTCAGGGTGTGGCAACTCCACAGCTTCAGATCCAGTCGGCTCTGAGGTGTCACATTCCTGCAAACATCACACCAACAGAAGACCAACATTACAACTCTGATCCTGCACACAGCGCATACACGCTTGTCTAGCCGACAAGAGCAGGGTCACTGCACATACAACAGCATCAGTCTAGATCTGTCCAACAACTATCAGCTACATGCACTTGAGTCTGAAGGGCGAGGCGGACACATATGAAACACTCAGAAATATGTCATGGTATGCCCCAGGGTAATTCATTAGAAAAGAAAAAAAAAAGAGGGCAAAACTGCATCATCAACTGCTCCAAGGCTATCTAGGCATCCTTGACTGTTTTAATGAAAGCAGTCAATGGTGTGGTTGAACAGGAGAAGAAAGCTCACAGCGTGAGGTCCTCGTTCCACTGGAGTTCCAGGTGGCCGGTGCGTTTGCCTGTCTTCTTGGTCTCACTGGTCAGGCCGTCAGCGGTCACCTCCACAAAGGAGCTGAGGCGAGCATGGCGGTTGGGGAGTTTGGGCGACTGGGGCTTAGCCGAGAGAACTGAGAGAGGAAGGGGAAACACACACAGTCATGCAAGACATCGAGGGCAGTGAGAAAAGGATAAACATTTATATTTATTATTTATCATTCAGATACACTGCAGAAAAAGGATACACAGACTGAGACACTGGGTTGGAGTTAGTGAGTTCACCTCACTGTGTGTACACTTTGTGTTGGGTGTGTACTACACCATTTCATAATTGGGTTAAATCTAGAGACCATGTTTCCTCCATGACATCAAAAAAGAATGAACTTATACAATACTCATGTCACATGATTTGAAATGATGCTGTGCTAAGCACATCTATGTGTCAAAATGTCTAATTGCAAATCAAACCCGCAGTAAACATTTCATAATTCTCTTTATCAGAAAAGCAATTCCGGTCACTGAAAAAAGCAGTTAGGCTAAGCCTTGCAGTGGACGTTAGAAGTGCACTATAAAACACTGATAAATATTTTATAGTGACATTTGACACCATTATACAGTTCAGCCACTGAACAATATTGATTTCAGCCTATCAAAGGTGCTAAGATCAGACATGCCAACTATTAATGCAAAAACACTTCCTATTATGTCTGGGTACAATAACTATGTTTAGGTATTGTGGAAAGAAGGCATTATTAAGTAGACTAGATGGAGAAGTAGCCCAGTTTAGGTGAATCATACAAGAAAACAGGGCTTGAATAAGGCAAATTGAGTGCCTTTCGTTTTCATTGAATCCTTTGCATTTACAATATAAGTCGCCCTGTGTGACTGTTTTTTTTTTTAAAAAGAAAACAGCCTATACTTGGGCCAAGGTTGAAAGTCTTCTTAGCACCACTGCAGCCAGGCAGGATGGACAAGTTAAGGGACACTGCCCTCTAGCTGAAACAGGGACATTCCTGCACACCACATCACAGCAAACACTGCCAAACAGGAGTGCTGAGCTGGTGTTCCCAATGGTGCCCTGGTCAGTTATTTTGTGTTAACACTATTCAGAGCATCCCACTGATGCTGAGAGATGATTCAGAATGGAAGTGAAGGGCAGCGCAAGGATTTTGTATGGATGACGAGGCAGGTGTGCACAGGTGGAAAATCATGATTCATTACCTTTCAAGGTCAGTTGGGATTTCTCGGTGGACTGGACGCTGCCAGGTCTATTCACGCTGGCAGTTGCCATGACATCACAGCTCTGAAACACATTTGCAGACATGCACAGAGAAATCTTATTAGATGCCATTCATGTATCACTACACTCCCACCTTCCTTTTCAAGGAAACCACCTAATATCAATGTCCCCAGAGCTTTTCTACCACAGTAATAAAACATGTATTCCAAAGATCTCTCTTGTTTACGGTAGGAAACTGCCAATCAGGTGTGACTGAAAAAGGCAGTTTGGGTTGTTCTGGTTCTGTCAAGCTATGCCTATATGGTCTAGATGATGGAGATGGCTTGGATTTTGGTGTCAGATACACAAGTACGTTTGCCCACGTGTAAATAAGGATGAGATGGTATAGAGAACAACATTCCTAAATGCAGGGGAAGAGCCTTCATCAGATAACACACTGAAATCACGTACACGTACCATGCAGAAAGGAAACATAAACATGGACGGTTACCATTCCACGGAAGTAATGTTAGTAGCTTTGGTTAGGTATTTCCAGCTTTTAACTCTAGTATGATGGCTAAGGTTTACTAACGGTAGCTAGTACTCTCCCTGAAATTCCGTTAGCAAGCTACTTAAAAGAGGCATGATCTTTACAAGCACAATGGTGTTTAATCTGTTTGTCGTATATGGATGATCTAAAAGAAGAGATTAAATCCATTAGGAGGAGACCTTTTGTTATTCTCACTAGAGTAACATACAATGCACGTTAGCTACATCGACTGATGGATCCATCAACCGAAAGCAATAACAGTTTCAACGCTAGCTTACGTTATATGCAAGCAATAGCAAAACACCAAACGATACATAATTTCCCGTCACATAAGAAACGTAGTGAGTCGTTGTCATACATGTACTTTGCCTTCAAGCTCCAAACGCACACGCAACCGGCTTACATCCAAAACAACACAGACGCATTATGTGCGCAGTTTAAAAACCCAACAATAACAACACAGAAGGTCTCATAGATGGCTAGCACGTTAGCAAGCTAACCCATCAAGACTGGCTAATAGTCAGCTATTTCAAACATACCAATTAACATTTAACAGGATTGCGCCGACCATCTGAATATGGCAAGTACATGTTACCCAGTTATAAGCTTATACGACAAACAGGACTCAGTGTTTTTTTTCCGTTGTTGACAACATTTGACATCTCTTCCTACCTTAATAAAGCTGAGGTCCTATCGTTGCTACCTAGTTAACTTTCATTTCCGCCTCAATGTCAGGGTCACGTGGTAAAGAGAACAACGCAGTCGCAATGAATCATTTCCCCACATTAAAATGAAAAATTAACATCAGAGAGCCTCTCATTTTTTGTTAACATTACGTTTAGGAAAGAAAGAAAACACGAAAAGAATAAAATGATAACTACTGCTTCTTGTCTTGTTCATATTCTCATCCATATTTGTGTAGCAGCAGGGTAAGTCAATTAGTGTAATTAGTTGATTTTAATAGTGATAATAATTAATGCCCCAAACAATATAACAAGTAACATAATGAAGGAAAATAACATTGACTTTTAGCAGGCTTGGACAATATAAGTTTTATTCCAGGTTAATCATTAATAGGAAATTCATAGGGAAAGCGTAGAAAATATCAAAGTTCAACAGAATATTTTTTTTCAATGTTAAAATGTTTTCAAGACAATGAATAATGGTGATAAATAATCTTGATTTCAATATTTACTTATTGATTTCATTATGATTTTTCCTCACAATTGAGTGATAAAAAGAGAGCCAGGCTTAAGTTGCATGGACATGTAAAATAAACTCAGTGTTTATTGATTCACCAAGAACAACAGAGATATTCTATTATTCAGAGATTATCTATTATATCATTATGCCAATGGGTCTATCCAAGGTAACAAGTGTTACTAGATTGTAGTTAACATAATCTGACAAGGAAATATCTGACCACTTATCATGCTGCAGGAGTAATATATTGTATCTGCATTGAACACAATACTGAAATTACTGTATACTATGCAGTAATTTGTAGACATGAAAACGTAGAATATAAAGTGTGTTAGTCCTTAATGCTCACAGTTCCACATGGTGTGATTCACACATTTAGATTCGTCATCTGTAGTCATATGGCTTTGTTAGCTAATCATTTTGCCATGTTCCTCCTGTTGTAATTGGACTGCTTGTAAGTCATGAGATAGCCGTTGATTCATATAGTGGTCATGGTAGTAGGTTGTTACCGCCAAGGGAGGACCCAAAAGCAGACAGAGCCATACCAGCCCATTCCCATAATTACCAATGAAGAAACGGTCAAAGAGAAAAGCCAGGAGAAGCTGAAACAACAAGGTCAGGCAAATGATCTAGGTAAGCTAGGTGTGCATGCAAATGCAGCTCATGTTCTCTGGGATTCCTATTAAATGCCATAATGCAAATCCATGTAATCACTTTATATTTGAAACTGAAATCCTCACCTCAAACATCAGACTGAAAAATAGCCATAGATGACACCTTTGGAGAGCCAGAGCAAAGTTACACTGTAAAGAAAAAATACACTAATTCATATACATTCTCACTGGTCTCTGTATATATCTCTGTACTGGTGAACTAAATCACACCTCCAACAGTCCAGAGACAACTATGAAGACCAGTACATCTGCCTGTTTTGCAGATAATTTCCTTTGAAGAAATGGCTCATAGAGATGTCTGTGTAGTAAAAACAAAAAAAAAAGCCAAAGAGAAAAGTAGTAGTGAGAGAGAAAGTGTGGGAAAGAGTGAGTTTGCTTAGTGGATATGATATTAATTTGGTTAACAAACCTTTGAATCCATCTTTGGAAAGGAACATTCCAATTTCTCCAGAAACTGCCAAGTGTGTCAGCATTCCTGGGAAAATACCCAAAAATGAACCAATGGGATAGACAGAGGAAATGAAAGGCAGTAAGATTAGGGGTTTGCGAATGGTGACCCACCACCAGTCCCCATAGAAATGTCGGTCACCGAAACGCAGGAGCTCAGCGAGGAGGTTCATATAGGAGTGTGAGAAGAGGAAGAAGAACATCAGCCACAGGAAATGGGTTGGTGTCTGCATGGGAGAGTGAAAACGCTATTTCAGGTTCCTGACTTCCAAGGATACTGTACACAGGAGGCAAACATAACACCCAACACAAACACACTCACCGCCAACTCCACAAGGTGCTCAATCCTTGTTGCTATGTCCATATCCTTGACAGACCAGACAACGGGGGGAAGGAAAGGAAAGGAAAGGAAAGGAAAGGAAACTCTTTGAAGCTGTCATAATCATCATCCAAATTATATTTATCTAAAGACTTAAAACTGAAATGATGTCACTTACAACAAAAGGCTTTTTTGACCGCTGAAAGATAGGGTCAATCCACTATGTTTGGACCAGGCATGGTTGAAAAAAAAATACAATGGCAACTTGGTAACAACAGCATGTTGTTATCATGTCATAGCAACTGTATGAGGAAATCAACTGAAAAAAAAAACAAATAGCAAGAACCTAACCTGCTGCATGATCCCAACTATGAGTTGTGTGAGGATCACCTAATAGGAAAAGTGTCATCAGCTTCTCTCTGCACCACCATGATTCCATGACCAAATACAAGAACAGTGATGATAAACATAGCTCTACGCCTATTGAAAGACAGAAGCACTCACCATTTCAACCAAACTTTGTAGCACAGCATTTATGCGAACCCTAGGTGTTTTGGGGAAGTCCTTCTGATAACACAGAGTAGGAGCCAGAAGGAAATAGTAGAGATCTGACAGAGGCAGAAAAAGTCAACCATGATTACCAGGAAGCTCATCACTACCTTTATTTATTTCATACGGTTAAAATCCCTATTTAAAATCTTACCACTAATACTGATTTCAGCTCCATGAGGAGTTACAGGTTTAGCTTCTGTAAAACATAAGCAACCTTTAATGGAGAAAAGTGTTTGATCATACTACACCATACTCTATTTTCACATTTCCCAAAGAAATCACACATTTTTGCTTGGGATAATCATTTAGGTAATTTTCAGCAGGTTTTTAATCTTATTTAACAGTAATATTACACTGAATTATACCTAATTATGCTCACTAGATTCAAGTAAAACTTTTACCATTAGGACCTTGTAAGATATTTAAGTATTTCACAATTTTTATTGAGGCAAGTAACAATTGTAAAGTTCTAGCTCCTACCATCCTCCTTGTATTCCCTTTCACGGTACCAACTGATGACCTGCTGATACGAGCAGAGCTTCAGCCAAAGTATGGCATATAGGAAAAGAGACAGAAGAGCTCCACCTATTGAAACATTGAGAATAACAACATGATGTAGCGATTTCATAGCGAGATGAGAGTCCCAACAGCCCAAATTAGGTTAAGTAGAAGAGGCAAAAGGCTGCATACCCTGTTTATGTTTGATAAACAAAAGACATTATTTAGCAGTTTGTACACGCCCATAGATAGATAGATAAATAGATAGATAGATAGATAGATAGATAGATAGACTTCAGTCTCATTTCACAACCACTACAAAATCTGCGTTCTTCCACCTCAAAAACATCTCCAGACTCCGACCCTGACTCTCTCACTCTGTAACTAAAACCCTAATCTATGCTTTTATCACCTCCCGTCCTGACTACTGCAACAGCATTCAGTATGGTCTGCACAACAAGACATTGGACAGGCTACAGTATGTCCAGAACTCATCCAGGGTCCTAAGATGCTCTAAGCTGTGGCAACATATTACCCCCACACTCAAGCAGCTTCATTGGCTCCCAGTGAGGTCCCGCATCTCATTCAAGATCTTGCTCCTCACCTACAAATCACTACATGCACTTGCTCCCTAGGACCTCCTCCAGCCCTACACTCAAACAGGGTCCCTGCAATCCTTTGGTCTCTGGAGCACACCACACACCCACATACTCACACCTCCCCCTTTCCCTTATTATTAAGTCAGAGAACTGGGTCATTACCTGTAGATAAAGATGCTTTGTAATGGACAATAAAGGTAGTAGGGAAAGCTGCCAGAAGAACCAGGTTTCCAATGTGAAACCAGTGTGCCAATGAGGAAGGCAGGCTTCCCTGTAAATATACATATCAGTCATAATGCGCAACAGCATTGTCACAATACAAACATTAACTGCTTTTGAAAAATCAATCCCAGTTCCACACCTTTTCTTGTCTCTTTTCCAGAGTCACAGACACAATGGGGAACACATTAGCAGCTGAAAAGGGAGTAAAAGACAAAAATATGTATCTTAATATATAACTTGTTTTTTTTATCAGTGTGTAGCAAGTTACCTTGGCGTACAGCCTCACCCAGAATCAAGTACAGATATGGCCAGTAGCTGTCCCCAATCAGGAGTTCCACTGCTTTCTTTAAGTCAATCAGAAACCCATGCCTTTGGACAATGGAGAGTGAATTTAGGGAAGTTATGGCCGTTCTCTTAATTCTTTGTTTCTGAAATGTAGGCCTACTTACTGAATGAAGTTCTCTAGAAACAGGTGGGCATATGTCAAGACCTGAAGCACAAATGGTTAGTGCTGATTTTACACATACTCTGCTTCACAGTTACAGATAAAGATACAATGTAATTCTATGTGCTCACCAGAAGGATTACTATCCAGTTTAGAATTCCTCTGTAATTGGTGAAGCGACTGTTGGAACTCAGCAAAGAGTCCTGAACACTGTGACAGCTATTTAAAAAGTGTTAGTGTTACCTTGGAATTATGAATAACATTCATAGACCCTAGGAAAACCATTATAAACAAATACCAGAGCATCTCCATGTAGGGTTCCAGAAAAGAAGAATCAGTGCTTGCACAGGTGAGCACTTCCTCGCACTGTGTTAGGGACTGACCGCGTAAGTATGCCTTTGGTACGGACATCTCTGTAGCCTTGCCCTTAGAGCTTCCAAATTTAAACAGAGAAAAATATGACACATAATTACCTACGTACTACATTAACTGGGCTATTCGTGCTATTATACAGTACTATACCTGTAGGGGGTTGTTTTGGTGCGACAATGAAGATGCAGAATGTGTCAAAGCTATCTGAAGAACAGTTATGAACAGCTTATTCAAAGGCGAAAGAAAACACGTAATTGACGGTTTCACCAGTAGGGGAGACCGGGGTTGGTTGTCACAATTTTTACTCATGCATGAATTTCTCATCTTCAAAAAATCTCTGAGCAGTAATTCCTACATGAAAAGAAAACTTGAAGTCTTGGCTTTAAATGTGTATATCTTTTACCTTTAGAACGTATTGTAACAGGAAGAATTTAACAGTCAAAGACACTCTGACACAATGTGACAACCAGCCCCATCACAGGGTTGGTTGTCACAGGGTATGGGGTTGGTTGTCCCTATAGAAATTCAATAGGATTTCAGTGATCAATTGGGATCTCAAAATATGATGTGTAACTTTTGAGTTTCTTAAGATAGAAACGGCAAATAAGTTTTAATACCACCCCTATGATAGTCGTCATTAATGCCCCTTATGTTAATACAACTGGATTAAATAAGGTATAATCGGTTAATTGAATTGTTCTCTGAGAAAGAAAAAAAATATTTTTCAGTGCTAAAAACTCTTTATTAGGCTATTATTTCATGTATTTCATTACATAACTTGTCTAAGAGAAAACAAAGACGAACAGACCAACAGTCTTAAAAGGTCTACGTGTCCAATATTCCTATCGATATTGGGTATAGCCTACCTTCATTCAAGAGTAACATAAGTCACAGTTGTGACAAATATAGGCCTATGACTGCCAGGGGTACAATCTTTGTGGGCCAACATTTGGCAACAAAGTATCTGAACCATACTGCTCTGTATTTGCACATGTGACTACCAACCCCGAGAGCTTTGAGACAACCATCCCCAACTGACTTCTTGACGAACACATTAAGCTAGCTGCCATATGGCTTTACATTGAAAGATAAAAGATTACTGAAAATAAAGCTACTACTTCTGGCTTTTTGATGAGGGTTTTGTTTTTGAATGACTAATAACCTACAAGCTCCTAATACAAAAACAACACCAAGATGAAAATTTACTCTGACCCATGAAAATTAAAAATTGTTTCCTCACCTCAATGTTTTGTGTCTGCTCAGCAAAATTGCAATTGCAAATGAGTAAGCTATCAAAGATGAACAGTTTGATATTAAAATTGTACCTCAGCGTCATGTAATTTGTCTGTAATAAGCATTGTGACAACCAACCCGTGAGACAACCAGCCCCGGTCTCCCCTACGAAACGGGATATAGCTCTCCTGTGTCTCAATGCTGTTTAACATCCAGGCTGAGGCTAACCTTGAGAACGAGCATCGGCTAGATTGGCAGCTGGTCAGACGATTTATTTTAGTTAACGACACATCTACTGTCTGATGTCCATTACTTTTAGCATCCAACGATTATCTCGTCTTTTGGTAAAAATAAGAAAACAAGGGATTGAAAGTACGCATAGCGACCTACCAAAGGTTAGTGGCACAATGGCAGATTTGCATGCACATTTAAAGAATGCATTATATAAAAATATGTAAGGCTAAATACTGTGCCCGCACCAGGTGAAAATAAAGATTCCTACCACAAGGCTTCCGCCTAACCAAGCCACAGCAGGGTGTTGGTAGCTGCAGGCAGGATGCCTCTTGAATGTCCAAGAAAGTACCTGCAAGCTCACAAGCCTTAGCGAAGAAAAGCAGTGATGCCGACACTCGTCATTTCAAGAACTTACCATTTTCGTTTTATATTTCATGGTGCTTAAGTGGTAGTGTTTACAATTACAGGATAATTAATTTATTTATGCCATGTGTTTGTAGCATATGAAAGTGTGTACGGAGGTTCACCCTTTCAAATACTGTTTATGGCGTATGGTTGTGCCAGTTACAAATAAATCAAGAAAACTGCGTGGTGTATTTTAGCTTTTAATTTTTATTAAAGAAAATACATTGACTCATACCTAAATTAAGCAAAACAATGACAAGTTTTACAGCTAAGCATTTGAAAGGGCATGATAAGAGACAGAAAATAACTGTAGATAAGGTCTTGTAAATTATTTAATGATGACTGTGAATAAACTACAGTTGCAAAAAGTGTACATGTCCAACAAAGACATATTTCTAAACAACGTAGAGCTGACACATTCTCAATCTCTGGATTTCTTCAGTTTATTGTGAGAACATCACTTTGGATCTCGTGGCTCAACTGTGTCTGCAGGTCACTCAGTTTCTTCTTTAGCACGGCTAAGGCAGACAACACTATGGTCTCCGGCCGAAGTGAACCACATGACTCCACATTATAGTAAAACCTGCAATTAATTTTTAAGGTGCGAGAAAGTCAATGAAAGACAATTGAATGACAAATGAAGTTGTCATTCATGATACTGATCAAATGAATAAGTTAGCCAACCATTCTTCTACAACCTATTCCCACAAGTGCTGAACAGCTCCCAACACTCACCTATCTGGTTTACCATTTGGGTCATAAGGAGCTTGAACTTCATCTTCCTCAATCTCAGAGTATTCACTCTTTGGCCTAGCACAAGATCCATAAATAGGTAGACACAGAGAGTCAACACATCACCAGAGTTTTTAATCCATAAGACCATTTATTATCATTTGTCTATTTTCAAGGTAGAAACTTACCATTCCTCTGGGCGGGGATATACGGTGTGTCTTAATGCGTTATCGGGGTCATACTCAAAGGCCACACCAGCTGTGGGGTTCCATTTAGCATGCTCTTTACCAAAACCCTTCTTAGCAAATGCTCTTAGACGCAATTCTTGACCCTTTCGAAGCTTTACAATTAAGATGTCTGTTGAATAAACACAAAACAGCAATACAAAAGTAATAATATGTCACCTGACCCCAAAAAATGACAGGAAAAAAAAATCAGCATAGATATAAGGAAAGGTCTCTCCTTACCATCCTGTTCTACATAATCATTGGGATCATTGTCACGACTCCTTGAAGTCACCTAGAAGACACATTCTACAAACATCAGTTGATTGCTCTATACAGAACTGCATATTTATTGACAATGACAAGACATTCACTTTCTTCTTACAGGTATCACACGTGGGTTGTTGGATAAAAGGTCTCTGGATGTTACATGGCGTGTCTGGTCCTCTGTGCAGCGAACATCTAGGGTCAACTCAACAGAGCATTCAGGGCAAAAGTCATCACATGTACAGTCCTGCAGATACATGGAAAGAATACAGGCGATTAAGGGAGGGAGAACGTGTCAGAGAGAGCATAGAGTCATATAACTATTCTCCCACATGCTTACTCTTGAGTACTGCATCTTATCCACGATGTCGTCGCTCGTCAGGGGGATGAGACCTTGAAATTGATAGAGAGGTTACCCACAGAATGTACGGTATAGGCCTGATCATGTTAAATCTAGATGTAGAATCGCTACTAACCGACTCTGTGAGCTATGAACTCGTCGTGGAGAACAGAAGAGTTGGCATCGATTTGAATCCAGTCAATTGCTAGAGGCGAGATTAAGATTACTAGGTGATATTCTGTGCAAAGCGACTTTACACACAATTCACAAGTACATGTCAAAATGCTTACCTATAGTTGGAACCTCTGACATAAAAACGCGCCTGATAGAATTCGCTACCCTGCAAGGATTCAATTATAACACAACTTAACTTAACCGAACAGAACATACCACGACAATAACACAATGGGAAATATTCTACACAGGAAAGGGAAAGCACGGTTGCATGTGAACACTGTAAAAAAATGTAAAACACAATATGAATTATTTTGAAGATGAACACAACCAATGCTTGATTACATGCTAACGTTAACTGGACCAACGTAAACACTCACGCTAAATCGGTATTCTCTATGACAAATTTTACATTCTCATCAGAAAGTTCTGTGATTTTCACTGTCGGCTGGTTTGCGTAGGGCATTATGAACGCAAAGATTTAAAAAATATCGGGTAAAAATACTCTGTACATGCAACATTCACCCAGATCACTCTCAAACGCGACAACAGCCAGATTCTAATTGCTGATTGGCTGCTGAAACATTGCATCCAGGTTAAAGTGCACAATGTCTTTCCGGTGAATTGCGTCATTACTAAATAAAAGTTCACATTTATTTATTTTTTATAACAAAAAAGGGCACCAGTTCATGTGAAATATACAGTTTTATTTATTATTTTATTAACAGAGCCCGTTACTACTGCATGTACTGTATTTGTCTGTGACTTTACAGTGATAAATGAAGGAATATATTTTCGGGTTTGGGATTGGGGATTATGTCATATGGAGAACATCTTAAACCCAGCAAGGGAAAAAAGGAGTAGTCTACATTTTTTTACAGTTTCTTACAGTTGAGAAAGGATGCAAAGCACACCATCCTCTGCTTAAAAGTTACTTTCAAGTAAAGTGACAAAAATAATTTGTTGGGCAGGGCACACACTCATGGTAGGAAGAGGTTGTGATGGATGTGGAGGTGATGCTGGATACTGCTTCATCTTCTCTGGTTAAGTCCTGTGATATTTTTCAGCTGTAATGGCAAATAAAATGTAAATTGTTTTAGTAGAAAATGACAGGGGTGTTAATATGAATGTATGGTGATTAGTACGGGCATTTACAATCTGATTCAAGCTATTCAAGCTAGGTTTCTGGCGGCTTTAGGCTGAAAGCAACAACGTTGAACTCAAACGTTCCAGTGAATAACATCAGGCAGCAGCGTAAGCCTGCCTAACATAGCAAAAGTATCCCAATGGAAAGGCTCCAGACACATCAGTCTACTGATTTAATGGAAAACACCCAAAGATTTATTGACGGTTCTTCAATGTTATATTACTTGACAATGTTACTCTACATAGTCTCGGATTCAGTACACTAAGCATGTTTGGGAAAATATAGATCAAAAACACAGATCACCATTTTAGCCACTTTCTTACCTCATCAGCCTAAATAACAAATTTGTGAATTCAGAGAATATTGAGGCCACAATTAAACTAATCATTGGTTACAGCCATTTGTCTAACGTTAGAACCTGAAATGAAGATGAAGAAGAACTTAGATACTTACTGTAATTGCAGCTCCCATTAGTCCCTGTGCCACTGCCTCACCGGTAGACTGCACCTGAGGGACACAGACATAAATAGATAGACAAACAGAGCCTTTAATAATGCAAGACAAATTCTAATCACCTGCACCTCGGTATGTAATATTTTGCTGTTAATGGGTTCTTACTAGCAGTTCAGATGATACACCAACAAACAATTCAGATGATACACCAACAAAGGCAAAATAAGTTCGACTTTTAGGCCTATTAGATTCTAACAAATTAAATAATAGAGGATTGAGACTACTATTAATCATACTATGATGATATTAGATAACAATAATATACAAACAAGCTATTCATATTTAAGAAGACTGGTCAGTCTAACTGTGGCACACAGTACCGTGTTTATGTCAATGTATACACACATATATGTGAATGTGTACATAATAGATAGAAGATCCCTAATAAGTATTTATATGTAATAAGTATATGTATATATAAAGAACAAGCTGTATAAGTACATCCAGTAATTACATTTTGTTCCACATCATACCTGTTTTGCTGTACTAGCCATGTTGACTACATCCTGGATACGGTTATCAAGGAACGTCCAAGTGTCTTGGAAGTCAGGTGAGGAGTCCTGCAACATCACCAGTTCCGTAGTATTATAGATCCCAGTCAGTGCTGCCCTTTTGGTATACCAGTTCATCTGTGTAATTCCAAAACAAGAAACATGTATAAGGTACATATTTCTGATGACTATTGTTCATCAAGTTCAAACAACATTCTTCATCTGAGCGATGACAGTGGCTCATCAACACTGGTGGTTAAAAGCGAACAAAAGTTGCGAATTACTGTACGCTACTCACGTCTGTGGAACGATCACCTGCATAGAACCACATGTCATCCATGAGCGTGGACAGATGCTTTAGACTGTGTGGGATGTTATGTGGAAGAATCAGAATGCTCATAGCCTAAAAAACAGACAAAGTATATTAGGTTTGAGGACAATAAAAGGTGATACTGAAGATCGCCTTAAATGGCATGTAATTATTCATACCTGTGGCCAAGTGTCAATGTAAGGGATAAGCATCCTCAAACGTGTTTCAACTGCATCCCGCAAAAACTCTGCCGTTTTTTTTCGTCTGCAAAAACACAAGTATGCAAAAATAGATAACACACTCATACACAAAATACCATTCAATAAAAAAAAAATGCCATAGTCTGCATCATCACCATGGAAGTGTGATGTGTAGGGACATTTATTGTTAAACAAACATATACCTTGTATCCATAACCCCATAAACCCTGTCCCCCTATTCTGTTAAAGAGGGGCTAAGCAACATTCTGTTTTTCTCTCACAAGCTCCCTCTAAAGACCGCTGTATTGCATTGTATTGCACTGCATTCTATTGGAGGCGGACCGCGCTGCTGAACATTGCAAGTGCTGTATCTACCGCTATTGGCCACGGTGGCGCATTCTACACCGTTCGTTCGCCATGTAATGACTAATTTTAGCATCCTAAACAGTATGAAATGGATTAATTAAATGAAAAATGTTGCATAGTGGGCCTTTAAAGGGATTATCCGAAGTGAATTAACCCGTAGCTCTGTTGACTGAGGCTGTTGAATGGTGTCTATAGGTATCAGAATGACAACAATAGGTACAACGTAGACCAAATTCACGAACTGGCCGCTAACGCTAAGCATATTGGGCATATGAAAACGAAACTGACATGCCCTAATCAGTTAGCGCTGGCTGCCGTTTCGTTACTCAGTCTACCGTGCATGAAAATCTGTCGTTCTTATACCTATGGATAGCACTTAGCAACGTGAATCAACAGAGCTACGTGTTGTTTCACTCCGGATAATGCCTTTAACCCTGTCTTCCTGTTCTGTGGACAGGAGGATGTCCAACTATTTTGCTTGCTCTAGTGCTTGTACTGGTGTTGAGTGACAATGAATTATTGTCTAACAGCAATAAAGGTTGAATCAAATCAAAAATCAATGCAAGGAAATGCAAAGAAAACACCAATTCAACGGTACTAATAAACACATATGCTAAGGTGAGAACATACTCAGCTGTACCAAGCTGGACCTGCTTGTGCTGTTCAGCCAGGACCTCTGTGAGCTGAGTGTTACACTGGCCAACAAAGTGAAGCACCAGGTCTCCTGCTCCATTTTCAAACATACCAGTAGAGGCAGATGATAAGCCCAGTGTCTAAGGCACAGAAGTTCAAACAAAGTTCAAACTGTTTGTAAACTATTGAGATACAAACATAAAATGTGTAGTGAAACTGCATGAATAATTGAACTATGAAAATCCACTAATCGAAACACACTAACCTCTGCTCCTGCTGCAATAGCCTCAACTGTCCAGCCGTGCTGGGGGACAAAGTCTAGGGCTGCCGTAAGGATGCGCTCCGCAAGTTGTTCCTCAGTCTCATAGTCTTCACTCTGCTCACCACTCTGGTCTTGATAGCTAGAGTAGAAAAAATGGCATGAAAGATAAGGGGATAGAAGTGTCCATATACTGTATATTACAGTTTTGCTTGTCTTCCATATGGTTTTTGAATGCAGTTAAAAGAAAATGATTTAAAATGTGGGCTATAGTTTCAATGTAGTGTCTATCAATGAACTGTTATAGTAGGTGTTTTTTTAAGGTATTTTGAAGCTTCACTCTGCTAGTGTGTTGTTTGTATGCCTCTTTGATTCCACTAGTCCTCATCAACAAAAATAAAATCGTATGGGTATTCAGCACTAACCTTGTGTTCTCTTTCCCTGTGTCAGCGGCACCTGCTGATGCCTCATGTGTGGAAGCTGATTTCCCCTCATCTGCAGATGCAGATATTTCAGGAGCGGAGGAGTGAGCCTGGAAATGTTCATGGTGGGTGGTAGAGGAGGAAGATGAGGGATTCTTGGAGTCATCTTGCTGCCGCAGCAGGGCAGCGCAGTGCAAGCCTCTTCTGACACCTCTGCACTGAGGATTGGCTGCTGTCTGCACTGCCACTGCAAGAGAAAGTAGCCAGATGTAGTAAATGCTGAAGGTAGAACAGGATTTTGAGGTGATGCCTGTAAACACTTCAGACTTTTATCAGTGCATTTAAAAGCGGCTTCTAACGTTATCCGAAGAAATTTTGGCTACAAAATAGAAAAAAACTATGACATAATCTATGAAAGCCCTGGTGCTGTTAGTTGGTTTAAATACAAAAAAAAAATCTGTCACAGGTATATGTAAACCTGACAAACGTCTTGAGGTTGACTGGTGATGAGAAGCTTAACGTGAGTTACCTAACAGTAAAAGTGACGCCCCCTCCTCACAGCAAGCAGGCTAATTTTAACCTGCCTTATACCAAATGCTTACACACAACTCTTTTATTCAGCAAAATATTCAGCTTATGAACCGAAAGATACACTTTAACGGCAGTTTGCCACAAACAGTTCGTTCCTGTTATACTGTCCTTCAGGGCAGGATCACCTTGCTCAACTGCAGATGACATTTAAAGAATGCCAAGCTACTGCTATCCACACTAGCAATAACAGCTACCCACAAGCGTTGCGCCACTAAAAGCCTCGTTGCAGGGAAAAGTGCAATCATCACGCTACAGTAATAACAAAAAGCTAGCTTTCACTATCTAACCTTACCACTGCCCAGACTTCGCAAGGCCCTTCCAGCTCTTAGTCCTCTTAATAGCGCCGCCATGTCCAAATGGAACTTCTCGTCTCGTTTATTTACTGCGTAGAATGTATGCGACCATAAGCTTTTGAACGTCACTGGCGAGCAGCGGCTGCGACGGCCGATAACAAATCGTGGTGGTGGTGGTTTCTGCGGTGTCATTTCGCCTGTACAAAACTTTTATTTGGTAAGTATTGTATTTGTCATACAGTTTCGTAATCGAAGCCTAATAATCAGCAAGACTTGTGACTTATATGTTTCTAAAACCATGACAATTGTATTATATGCTGCGTCATGTTGTCGCAGTGCTTCGAGGTTATCACACAGCTAACGTTAACTTATTAGCGCTCAGGCAACGTGAGGGACTAGTAGATCTAAATTATATCCACTTAGACATTGTGACTAATGCTTCAGTTTGTAAGGCAGCACTAGTGTAAGGTTTCGGTAAAGGTAAACTTTACTGACCTCAAAGTTATGTATCGATAGCCGTCTAACGTTAACGTTGTTGGCGAGTTTCCACCAATGTTTACGGAACTAATGCTGCGTTCATGTGCTATGGTAATTATGGTAAATACCAAAAGCCGACGTAAAAAGTGCACATGAATACCCCCTCATGTGGTATTTTCTACTGGGCAACTCGTAGAATTTTTTGATAATCGAGTTGACGAGATGAGATAACCTTTGAACGTTTCAACATGGCAGCGAGCAGCGAAACAGTTTGGAATGAGCACTGTGCAGTATTAAACATGTTTTGCTACTGTTAGTGGATAGTTTTTGCTGTCTATATAATACTGTGTCATTGACCATTTTAATATAATGCGTAAACACTTTGTCAGTTTTAAAAATACCTTTATGGTTTGGATTTAACCGTACCTACCCAGAGCCTACCCTTTCCATGTTGTAGGATAATGGATTTTAGGCAACCTAAAATTATTTTACCCAATAACATCTGAATCTTTAAGTCCATCTTTCATTTCTCCACAGTACAACAACAAAAGCATGTGAACACAACACACTGGTAAATACCACTTTAAAACTGGAAAATATCATATTTTCCATAGCACATGAATGCAGCATAATTAGCCAAATGCAGTATGGGTGGCGCTTTTGTTTGTGCCATGTTTGTAGTTCGATCATTTTATTTTCAGGGAGCGAACATTTTAATAATACATCGCAGGAGACAAAGCGTTGGTTCGAGGCAGTAACGGTAAAGGAACAGAATACACGTCTCCAACTTTAGGGTTAAAATGGCTGCTTGAGATAATCGTTTCATACCTGGCCTGTACTTGTTATGTGACCGACAGCTCCGGTCTGCTGTGTTATTTGAAGGGAACCCCATTGTGACCGCTGTGGTCTTCTTGGAAATGGCGGATTTGGGGTTGAAAGCTGGCGACCTGGTGCTGTTTGTGTGGACGCAGCCATCGTCACCGGCACTTCTGAAGGAGTTTGCTGAGACTCTTGGGGGTCTTGTAGGTGAACAGGGACGACTGTCAATAGAGAATATGGAGAGATTGGTGTTATGTGAGTATGGAGCCTTGGGTTTAAATGTTACCAATTCTTTTTTTTTTTTGCATAACCTTTACTGTTTTGAGGATTGGGTTTGGTTTATACCAGCCTTGTATGACCCTTAATCTGTGTTTGCTGCCCCTCTCCTCTCAGCTTCTCATGCGGGATCCAGCTATGATTGCATTCTCTCAGGACTCCTGCCGGACAGCTCGCCAATCCACAGCTCTGAGTTACTGGAGGAGATGGCTAGAATCATGAAACCTGGAGGGAGACTCTTTCTAGAGGAGGCAGTTACTGGTGAGAATTGTGTAATTCATGTGCAATTCAGCTTAAGAAAACTCACCACTTAAAAAAAGATTGACCCAAATGCAGTCATTACAGGCAAACATAATTCTACATTTTTATTATGCATTATTTAAAAGCATTGTAGTGGAAGTGTCCCAATTCACACAAACAGTTCACAATAAGAGTCTGGTACATAAAAGGTAGAAAACTAATCGGTGACAGCAAGTAACCCTAAAATCATTCTATTAATAATTAAAGAATAAAACATTTATATGAAAATGTATATGTGCTCTCCTTTCCAACAGGCTCTGAAAGCAATGGTGTTCGGACAACAGACAAACTTATGTCAGCCCTGAAGCTATCAGGTCTGATATCAGTTACTGAGGTAAGCACCGTAGGCACTGGTTATAGTATCCCAATCACTATTAGCTGGGTAATTGACAAAGAATGCACTGTTTTCAGGTTAAAAAAGAACCTCTGAGCACAGAAGCCAACACTGCTCTACGAACAGCCACAGGCTTCCAGGGAAATACTCTGTCTCGTGTGCGTCTATCAGCAGCAAAACCCAATTATGAGACAGGCACCTCTAGCCAAATCAAGCTCAGTTTTGCAAAGAAAACACCTAAACCAGGTGAGTGTCTGTGGTATTTCTGTAATGCATAATTCTTCCGAATTTCCTTTTCATAATCCTGAATGGTATCTCTCTTTTTATTATTTTAGTTGAGAAGCCAACCATTGACCCAAGTGCAGCCAAACTATGGACTCTGTCTGCTAATGACATGGATGATGACGATGTTGTGAGTTTTTTTTTTTGTTGTTGCTTCCGATGAGAACTCTTATTCACTGCTTCTTGTTTTATCAATCATCTGCTGACTAATCTTTGTCTTCATGCTTTGTCTGCAGGACCTGATGGACTCGGATGCTCTTCTGGACGCAGACGACCTGAAGAAACCTGACCCATCATCTCTGCGAGCCCCCACATGTGGCGAGGGATCACAGAAGAAGAAGAAGGCCTGCAAGAACTGGTACGGGATAGACTGAAACTAGATTGAAGTTTATTTATAAATCTTAATGTAAAAAAGTTAATGGATAAAATTATCACTTCCTAGTACCTGTGGACTAGCTGAGGAGCTGGAACAGGAGAGCAAGGGAGCTCAGAAAGCTAGCCAGCCGAAATCTGCCTGTGGAAGTGTAAGTTTACAGGCTCAACCATTGACAACTTGAGATGCTGTTTTTTGTGTGAAACTTGAACTATATTTCCTTTCTTTTTGCAGTGCTATTTGGGAGATGCCTTCCGATGTGCCAGCTGTCCATACCTTGGTATGCCTGCTTTTAAACCGGGGGAAAAAGTGCTGTTGGACAATCTGCAGCTTACTGATGCATAGACACCTACCCAGTTTTGTTGCCAAGTCTACATTCCTACTCATTCCCATGCCTCTATACATCCCACATACCATTCTTTGATTTTGGATTTCAACATAGGTAGTTGGGCCAGAGTTACACCTACATTTTAGAAATGTTTAGAGATGGATTTGCTCTAGTGGCACTATGCTGAATTAAGGAGTAGATCTCGGATGGTACCTAACTAGTATCACTCGATTCTCATCCATGAAGTCTCTCCAATGTTTTTTTTTTTGCGCAATGTACATTGTAAGCTGGACTTGGATGGACAACTCTGTACAGTATATAAACAGCATTCTATATCATTATTCACTGTCGAGGCTGACTTTAGATGTTGTGTGTACTATTTCATCAGAAAATCACCCTGATTTTGTTTATTCTTTGTTGATCACTGCCAGGTATGGTGGTATGGAATGGTATGGAACAGGTATGGAATCCCTGTTTCACCAACAATGCGCACAGTATTCTAAACTGTATACTGATTTGTCTGTATAAAGTGTAATATTTAATAAATAAAAAAAAATGTATAAGTATTTTTATCTGGAAGGGTTTTGCCGTGTCCATAGACTACTTCATTCTCTATCACAATACATAACCTCCTTTAATCTTTGTTAACTGTAAGGTAGCAGCAAATCTTGCTTGAATTGGTACGAAAATAAAAGTGTCAAACATAGTGAATATATATATGAAAAGAAAAAGATAATTCAAAAATGTTTTCCACTTGGGAATAAAGACAAAATAACAGAGACGGAAATAAATACTTTAAAATCTTGATATGAAAATTTGTAATCTTTGGTAGTTCTCAGTTTTTCCAATAAGACTTCGCAGAATTTTAAGGCCGGGTCCCATTCACTGTCAAGATGAGGTGACTGAAAAGTCCATCTTGATGTCACCAAGGCTGGGGTGAAATGTCAGGTTGTAGGCCACAGCAGCCCTTCCATCCCCTGAACTCTCCCATGGTGACCTCAAAAAGTACACCCCTTGCTTTCGATGGGGACTCCATTCACAGGCACCCTGCAGAAACATTCAGAGGCAGAGATTATGCACCTGTTCAGTACAGATGAAGGCCTGATATGAAAACTGCCCCAAAGCAGATGTCAAGGTTTACGAGCCTAACCACCAACACGTCACAACTTACTAATGCTTTTTAGTGTTGAACCACCTTGTAAACTTGACAACATGCTAGAGAGGCTTCAGGCATTGAAACAATAAAAGTGATTTTATTTTTCACACCTCTTGACTGACGGGCCCTGTCAAACCCATGCTAAGGGTGACCTCTTCTGTCAATCTGAACTCCATCCACAAAGCAACTCCATGGCAGCGTCCTCTCCTGCACAAAATAAAGCACAGGTGATCATGAGCATTTATATTAACAGTCCTTCAAGGTACCTTAAGTAACACTGACTTTAAGGCATTGTTTAATTTAACTGCATTATTTTTAATACAGCAGTCTCAATAGTAGATCATCATATTAGAAAAAGCTATCCCGCCAGTACTAGATTAGAATTAGCATTCCAACTTTGGGGAAACTAAGTTGCCCCAAAAAAACTCCCATTTCCTGGATTTTGAACTATGCATGAAGAAAATAACATTTTAAAAATGATCCTCACCCAAGACTTGACGAATGTTCTGAAGTGGCCTATGTTCTACTAAGAGAACAACCAGAACCTCTTACCTGTCGAGCGGCACAGATCCCTGGCTGCTGACCGACTGCTCAGGAACACACTGCTGGAAGTCAAAGGTCATGACGGGGCGAGCTTCGGTCAGGGCGATGCAGGGGTACTCCCACAGAGGGTGGGGCTCTGCCTCGCGGGACTCACGAAAATCCAAAGATTGCTGAGGGGGGAACAGACTCAGTTATAATCTATCAAGGCTTTTCACAGTTCAAAAAAGGCAAGTAAGAAACATACACCTACCTGGACCATCTCATCCATTGGACTCACATCAAAGCCTTCACAAGAACCACAGGGGGCCCTTATTCTCCACAGGTCCTAGACGAGGAATACATAGAACATAAAACATAAACAACTTGCATTCAAGCCAAGTGCTGTTCAAGCTACCAGCTGCTCTCCTTCCACTTTTAAACAAAGTTCCAGTGTAATAGATAAATCATTTCTACTTGTGGAATGATATTAATACATGAATCTGAAGAAATACACCCACTAACACTGGGAGTGGTCGTTATATGTACACAGCAGAAAGAACTCCTTCCGCAGCATTGTAGATGGCTGCAGAATAAATACCACTATACTAATATCCAGAATCTGAGTGCTGATAGTAATAGGGCCATGAATTGCAGGCAGTCAAAATAGGAAAGTATGTGGTGCCATATCCCACAAATATATATATATATATATATGACTTTCATATCATATCAGCACACTTGTCACCATGCCCTAGTTGACATACTTATGAAGGTTGCAAAGGCTCCTTACCTGGAACTCAACCCCCATCATGAACAGTGTGGCAGAGCAGGGTAGAATTGTTGCGTTGGGTTGAAGCACTTGGGCTAAAGCAGTGCGGCAGTACCAGAAAAACAGAGAATGCCAAGGCAGCAGACTGGTGCTGAAGTACGGCTCCCCTATGAGTAGTGACACCTGAGGACAGAGGCACACATCAGCCAGCAGCTATTACCAGGTAAACTGCTAAAGTCTCACATCTCATCAAGATCTACTCTGCATACAAATTTCCACCACCACAACTATATTGTCTAAATAGCGGATTTGACAAGAGGGAGCTGTACCTGTCTCCCATCTAGGTCTGCAGATGTAACCTGTTCAGGTTGCATTCCCAACAGCTGGACCTTGTCCTTCAGGGAGTTGATCTCAATGATCTGAATAGGATAACAAATATTCTCCATGTTAATTTCTCTCAGCATAAATTGCCTGTGTCTCAAAAGATTAGCTTTACTTTTTTGCATGAAAATGAAACGAGCATAATTACCTGTTCTATTACTTGACGTGACATGCCACCATTTTCTATAGTGAACACCTGTGAATGAGTGGAGTTGGTGTCAACACAAAGTGAATGGGTGTCGATTTTTCCAGATCACATGCGAGGTAAGAGGGAGAGAGAAAAACTTACCTTTTGAGCGCCTAGCATGGAAGCAAACAGTGGAAGCAGACTCCCATCACTCACACCCAGACAAATGCTGTCAGGTTTTAATACCTAGAAGTTTCAAATCCAAGTTAATTTCATGGCAGAAGGGATGTATTGTATTCACGACAAGAAACACATAGGGCCATCACTGGAGGCCTTCAAAAAGCTCTTAAAGACCCAGCTATTCAGAGAACATATTCTATCCTAGCACTAAATTGAACTGAAGCACTATTCCCTAGCACTATGCTCTTTAAGGTTTCTGCTATGTAGCTTGATTGTTATCCTCTTTTGTAAGTCGCTTTGGATAAAAGCGTCTGCTAAATGCATAAATGTAAATGTACATAGAGAAACAGCTATTTGTATAGAGCATAACTCACACTACGGAGTGCACTGATATAGCTCTCGTTTCTTTGCCGGTCGTTTAGCTCTCCAAACCGAGGTCGAGTCCACACTAAATGGGCCTGGCAGGTGCACATTGGCCGATCCAACGACGTCTCCGCACTGCCCTGTTGTCTGACAAAGTTGATGCTAAATTTGTAACTGTTTTCAATACACATTTCTTTACATCCTTCTAAAGTCAATTGAATTTGAACTGCTTAATGGGAGTGGGTGCTTATTAGTAAGCATCAGGTAATCAAATAAGAGCTATGAAACTGTATAATATAATTTACTGTTTACTGAAATTACTAAATACAACCAAATGCATAGAACAATACCAAAACCAATTGCACAAACAATGCTACTAGCCATCAGCAATGTAACGCCCCCAAAGACTGAGTTAGTGGAAATACTTCTCTTTTTACATTCATACGCTGGGAACATTTACCTGCTGGAGAGGTTATACCAGAGGCTGTAGTCATCATGGCAGACCGTCAGACGAACCTCTTCTCCTTCCCTCACACTTGTCTCGGCTGGGAGGAAGTACACACTCTGCATCCAATGGTCCCGCCACTGTGCACACAAAACAATAATCAAAATCAAAATCAAAAATCAAAATTCAAAATCAAAAATTCAAAAGTGTGATGTCATGCGAGAAAATCGAGATTGAAGTCTCTGATTCCCATCAGATTTATCTGCTATGTAACTAAAATCTGTTTTTAATCGCAGTTGGGGAACAGAAAGGTTGAGATTACATTGAGATTCATATCAAGAGCTCATGTATAAAATTAAATAATTCAGATTTCTTTTAGCATGTAAACTGAAATGGTTTCATAAACACTTAATGCTTTAATCCCACATGTTTTTATACTCACTGGACACTCCTTAGGGTCAGAGTAGGTCCAGCCGGGAGCCATGGAGCACACGATGGTGCCCTCTGGGTCCATATCAATGTCCCACCAGGACAGGACCACTTGAGCCTGCCCACTGGCCTGCACTTGGAACTTGGATGAATAAGACTGAGAGGTACTGCTGACAGGCTGGCTGAAGTCCACACTGTGAGACAAACAGCAGGGATGGGGGGGGGGGGTGAAGAGAAGACAACATTTCATATTATTGGACTTCAGAGTTACACATTAGTTTGCAGAGTTTGTACGTCATCAATCCTACATTTAGCAAATAGCCAAATTAACTAACAAGAGAGGTCTGTCTGAAATGTTAAGCCACAAAGCCTGGGAACAGCAGCACCAAGGAGTTTTGAAAATCGCACCCTCTACAGACTGGAACGGAAGCTTGCCATAAGGCCAGTCAATTGTAGTTTTACTTGAACTACAGATCACTATCCGATTGGGCAAACTTGTTTAGTTCCGTTAAAGCTGATAGAGGGCCGCAGAACAAACGCAGCAAGTATCATTCACCTTGTTACGAGTTGATGGACCACCGAAACGATTTTGAAAACATTATTTTAAGGTTTCAAAAAGTCTTTGGAGCTGCTTTAAGCTACAACATTGCCTGTGACTCACCTGAACATGGTACAGAGAGGTCCGAGCGGCGTAAAAAACTGCGGCGCCACCTGGCTGAGCTGGATGTCACAGACAGAGGGTGCTCCTGCGCAGCAGCGTACAGCTGGGGGCGGCATCAGGCGCTTGTCATCGTCCAACTCGATGTCTTGCAGCTGTGTCCAGCTCCACAGCCGCTCGGACTCCACCAGCTGGGCGTAGACTGTGGCACGGTGGGGCACTGCCTCACAGCCTCCCTGAGCAGGACATCACACAATAAGGACTTGGTCCATTCATTAGATTTCTTTATATATTCTAAATTATTGCAGTTAGGAGTTATTAAATATCATATTTAGCTACAAGCCCACCAAGCTGGATGGGGATGGATATTTACTCACATATTTTATTTTAAAATTAGTTCTTCATCAAAACATGGTTCCTTTAGTTCAAGCTCAACAGAAATCAACAATTTCTCAGAGCATTAATCTAATGTATGATTAAAAATAAAATTAGGATTGAAATTTATTCTTACCTGGACTAGGTGCATATGGGCATGTTCATAGCTAGGCAAGGCTCCCTCTCCAATCAACTCTGTGTCGAATAGCTCAGTGACGAGGACATTAGCTCTCTCCTGCATGTCTCCATCTGTTATAAAGGAAACAGGAGATGTATTTCTTTCACCAGGCGCATAAAATAAAGCCAATGTAAATGGGTACTCTTAAAATCGTGAGGAAAGTGGAATGACAAGTCATACTTGGGCCCACTGTGACTTCAGTAGAGTGTTTATTGATGACTTTGATTTTGTCTGCAAATCCATTTTTGTCTACAATTGTAACAGCTGCATCAGCCATGGGCTTGAAGACCTAAAAGTGGTAGAACAAGTACCCAGATGTTACAGCACAATTTACATTGGTGCTGTTGGCTTGCCTACAGCATCTTTGTTTAAGTGACAGGACATTAAGTTCAGTTCTGACCTCGACTGCATAGCAGTAATCTGCTCCAGCAGTGACAGCCATCATGGACAGAAGACCAGTCCCTGTACCAATGTCGAGGACAATAACCTTCTCACCACGAGACTTTACCCTCTGAACAGCAGCCTTGATCCCCTGGTAGTACTTCACGTTCTAACAGATACGAAAGGAATCCTTGATCAGAGATTCCCATTTCATTAGCAACTATCACAAAAAAAGTGAAGGTTGATAATTCTGTTATTTATACTTACTCTGTCGCGATCATGTAACATATCTGCATAACAAGACCTGTTGAATGAGAATCCTGCCATGAAATTATGAAAAGCCGACCTTAAGCTATTTTTGTTTTGTTTTTTTTCTTCAATTTCAGTCACAATAGAAAACCATGTAAACGTTACGTCAATAAACCATGTAAAACAACATCAGCCAATTTAACATTAAGAGGCTTGTATAACTTGCGGTTCATTAGGTGGCATAACAGTTTAAGCATAGGATTTCTTTTAACTTCAAACCTTGTTTTAAAAATAAATTGTAACCTTAATCAATATTAAAATAAATGCAACGCCAATGTTACCTCGCTATCTCTTGATGATAATCATATTCTTCACTTTCCTCCACCCAGTCAAGAGCGCCTGTGGTGGGATTCGCGCGACCGCAAAATGTCTTCATAATGTCAAGTATTAAGTGGTTTCACACAAAAACAGCTGAATGTTTAAGAAAATATACAAAAACTGATATTCAGCGAGGGAGTTTACTGCAGCATTTCTTTCATGGAGGCAGACATACTGAAAATACTCCTACAACCACGTGCCTCACAAAAGTATCGCGAGGATTGAAAGATGGTCATAGCTTAAAAAAAAACTGAGACAATGTAACGTTGCAATTGTCACAGTTCGTTTCAGCTCAAATGACAATATATACAAATTCTGGTGAGACATATAAATTTCTTATTAGTGCAACTATTTCATCCTTATTATTAGTGCATTTAATCAAGTAGCTTGCATTATGTCCAGTAACTTCAACCACACGGTGATCTGTAATAGGCACAACAGGAATTGTAGCTTGTGAGACATACATAAGCCAAAACTTAAAGTCACCCACCATATTCCTATTCTACACTTACAACCTCCATTAGGCCTAAACATAGGAGTGAAAATTATGGAGTCATCATTCCTTTGAACTGCCAGATTTAGCACTAACCCACTTCAAGAAAAACCCACAATATTTTCCTGACAATAAATGCTAAGGTCCAAGATGTAATAATTAACCTGCATGCAATAAATATTTAATGGAATGGCTATAAATACCAGTAAAACTAGTCATGAAAGTGGAAGTCATGAAAGAGGTTTGTTCCTCAATAGAAATTAATTTAGCTTATTGTGAGATAGAGTATAATTGTATACATTTTTGTCTACATAGGCCTATATAAAGAGTTTGGGTGTGAAAACATAATTCTGAAAAAAGCATTGCAGAAGACTCGTGTCAAATAAAGTTCGAGTTACGATTTTATTACTCAAAATTGTATATGTAACAATAAAATAATTATGTTGCAGAAGGTGCAGCAGTGAAACGCAAAGCTGTGGAGGCCAGAAACAAGCTAACCCACAGCATTTTAAATTTATGTGTGAATGGAAGTCTTCTAGTTATCAATTAATAGTGAATGTGTCCATGATTGCTACATATTTTTCTTCTTTTGCTTCTTTTTTTTCTCCTCAATCTTCCTCCATACATCATCAACATCCAGGATGTCAAAATTTTTCCTTATAAGTGGGGGCAAATTAGTCCCACTATCTTTAAGCGATGGTAGGAGTGAATTGCTGTCACTTTCCATGTCTTTCATTAAAGCTCCGATTTTCTGGCCACAATACTGATCTTGTTTCAAAGACATCATTAGTGTTTCTGGACTATTGTTTGGAGATGATGTCTCTGGTTGTTTCTCCAGTGTTTCATATTCTTTGTCAAACTCATCATCTGTATTCAAAGTTTCTTTTTTCTTGGCATTCCCTTTCATGTCAGTTGGCTTGTTGCTCATATTTCCTCTTTTGGATGGAATATTATTGTTATTTATGTTCCAGTCCTTGTTCTGCATCTTTTCCTGTTCCTCACTTTTTTGGATCAACCTAGCTGCTTCCTTCTCAGTGATGACCTCGCATTCATCCTCAGAACTGTCCCAGGGTGAGGCATCACCATCCTGTTTCTGTGCATCTCTCTTCCTTTCACCTTCCATGCTGTTTGCATGCCCTCTCTGCGCCTGGAGTCTTTCGGCATATTTTATTCCATTGTTCTTCTCCATAATCTTGATTTCCACTGCTGGGTGTTTCTCTACTGTGGCCTTTGTCTGAGGAGTGAGTTCAGATTCACTCTCATCACTGTCCGATGGACAATCATTAGTCACTATGCTCCCAACCAGGGCTTTGGGTGTTTTTTGTTTATCCTCTTCTCCAACATACACATCATTCTCTGGCTTCTTTTTGGTTTCTTTTTGTCCTGCATCAAGACGCTTTAAGGAGATGTTACATGCTGGCTTTTTGGGTTCAAACAATTCTTCATCACTGTCCCAGGGAGAAATTTCATTGCCGTCATTTTCAACAATCTTTGTTTTAGTCTTTGGTTCCTTTGAAAAGCTTTTGCGTGCATTGTGTTCATCCTGTAGTCTTTCGGTATATTTTATTCCATAGTTTTTCATAATCTTGATTTCCACTTCAAGGTTTTTCTCTACTGTGGCTTCTGTGTGAGGGATGAGTACAGATTCACTCTCATCACTGTCCGATGACCAATCATTAGTCATTATGCTCCCAACTTGGGCTTTGGGGGTTTTTTGTTTGTCCTCTTCTCCAACATAGACATCATTCTCTGGCTTCTTTTGTGCTTCTTTTTGTCCTGCAACAAGACGCTTTAAGGAGATGTTACATGCTGGCTTTTTGGATTCAAACAATTCTTCATCACTGTCCCAGGGAGAATTTTCATTGCTGT
>JAGFZM010000092.1:1471033-1493170 GCA_017657215.1 Limnothrissa miodon | reverse complement strand
TGATGGCTTTTGGGGTTCAAACAATTCTTCATCACTGTCCCAGGGAGGAATTTCATAGCTGACATTTTCCACAATGTTTGTTTTAGTCTTTGGTTCATTTGAAAAACTTTTGCATGCGTTCTGCTCATCCTGTAGTACTTTAGCGTATTTTATTCCATAGTTTTCCATAATCTTGGTTTCCACTGCTGGGGTTTTCTCTACTGTGGCATCTGTCTGAGGGGTGAATTCAGATTCACTCTCATCACTGTCTGATGGACAATCATTATTCATTATGCTCTTAAGTGTTTTTTGTTTATCCCCTTCTCCAACATGGACATCATTCTCTGGCTTATTTTGTGCTTCTTTTTGTCTTGCAACAAGACGCTTTAAGGAGATGTTAGCTGCTGGCTTTTGGGGTTCAAACAATTCTTCATCACTCTCCCAGGGAGAAGTTTCATAGCTGACATTTTCCAAAATGTTTGTTTTAGCCTTTTGTTCCTTTGAAAAGCTTTTGCATGCGTTTTGCTCATCCTGTAGTACTTCCTGACAGTCAGACATACAATCTGAAGAATTGCTGACATGTTCAACAACCTTCTGATGTTCAATAATTCCCTGTGTTTCAATATTTTTCATCTTGTTCACCTCCTCATCCTCCAGACCAATTTTTGTCAGGCCTTCTTTCTCTGGCCTTTTCTCAGTGTCTAACTTGTGCTCTTCTTGCTTGGCCAGTTCCCCCTTCAGGTTCCTCTCTTTTTCTAGCAGTTGCTGCTTTTGGGCCTTCATCTCTTCCCTCTCCAACTCCAGCCTTTTTTTCTCAATCGTCAAATCTTCCCAAAGTCTCTTTTTTTCCAATTCCATGTACTCATCCAGTTTCTTTCGTTCAAACTGTAAACTTTGTTCTAGTTTTGTTTGCTCAGTTTTTAGTCTCTCCTCCAGTTGCTTTGTCTTTTCTGCCTTTTTTTCCTCAAAAATCTGCTTCTCGTCTTCCAGCATCTTTTTCTGCATGTCTATATTCTCCTCCAGTCTTTTTCTTTCTGCATCCACTTCTTCCAAAAGTCTCTTTTTTTCCATCGCCATGTTCTCAGTCATTTTTCTTCTCTCCATCTCAATGTGCTCCTCTAGTTTATTTTCTTCATTCTTCACACTTTCCTCTAGTTTTCTTTGTTCATTCTTCACACTTTCCTCTAGTTGTCTTTTTTTATTCTCCACATTCTCCGCAAATTGCTTTTCCTTCATCTGCAGTGTTTTTTTCTCCTCCTCCAGCATCTTTTTCTGCATGTCTATGTTCTCTTCCAAACTTATCCTCTCCACCTTCACTTCCTCCCAAAGTCGCATTTTCTCCTTCTCCATGCTCTCATCCATTTTTCTTTTCTCCATCTCCATGTTCTCCTCCAGTTTCTTTTGTTCAAACTTTACGCTCTCCATCAGTTTGTTTTCTTTTATCTGCATTTGCTCCTCCAGTTTTTTTTTCTCTTCCTCTAGCATCTTCCACTCCTGTCTGAGCTTCACCGTTCTCACACTATCCTCATGTCTCTGCATCTCCATCCGTCTCTCTTCCTTTAGAAGCTGTGCTTCCAGGTGAAAAAGCTTTCTCTGCATCGACTTCAGATGCTTCTCCATTTCCCTTTTTTCTATTTCAAGTGTTTTGCACTCATCCTCCATTTCCTTCTTTTTCATCAGGAGCTTCTCTTGCTGCCTCATCTCTGTTTCCTCAAGTTTCTTTCTCTGAGCCTCAAATTCTTTGTGGCTTTCTTCCATCATTCTTCTTCTCGCTGCATCAATCTTTTCCCTCTCATCCTCCCATTCTTTCATTCTTTTGACATATTCTATGTGTCTTTGTTCAGCCTCAGCCAGTTTTTTGGCAGCTACATCCAGTCTGTCTTGGTCCACTTCAGCTTTCAATTCCTCAACCTTCCGTTTTTCCTCCATACATTTAATTTGTGCTTTTTCTATGTCTTCTCTCTCTTTTTCAAGGGCCTTTTTTCTATTTGCATCCTTCTCTCTCTCAATCCTTTCATTCTCTCTCAGTTTTTCTTCCCTCTTTTTCAATTTCTTCTTCAGCATATCCAGCTCTATCATTTCATTCATCTTCATGTCTTCCACTTTGGTTTGCTCTGCCTCTATTTGTTTCCATTCCTCCTCTAGGTGTCTTTCTTCCTCTTGTTTCCTTGTCTCCCATTTACTCCTCTCCATTTCAGCAAATCTTGACACGTCTTTCCATTTCCTCATCTCTTTATCTGCTTAAAAGTTAAAGATTTATTCTTAGTTGTGCTCAAATGTCTTTTGAAGTCTGAATATTTACTACTGTATTTTTCCAAAGTACAGCATTTTGTCTTTAAAATGGTTAAGAACTACACATAGTATGTCGTGAGCTACCTACCCTCTTGTTTGGGTACACTCTGACTATCCTGCATTTTCTTTAGATCAAGTGCCCACTGCTTATGAAAAGTCACCACCCTCCAGTCCACCTCTTTGGCTATGAGGCACCGTACCTAGAGGTGAGGAGAAGTAGTTTTATCCACAAATTCTGGAAACACTCTTCGCAACACAACTCTTCCTAAAGAGGCTAAATGCTATGTGAAGTGGTATAGCCTTTATGTTTCTCTCACCTCTTCCATTCTCGCTTCCAGCCAAACTCGCTCCTGTATAAGCTTGATATCTAAGATCTCCTGCCATGTTAACCCCTGTTGCGTCATAATGACTCTGAGGTGTGAAAAAGGAGAATGTAAAAAATTCATAACAAATATTATACACAAACATGACGAGACCTAAAGCTTTCAAACTTCCATCTGTTTTAAATGTTAATCTAATATCATCACACAAACATGACAAAAAAAAAAATACGACCTAGGCTATATGTTTTCAAACTTCCATCTGTTTTGAATGTGAAATCTGCCAAGCATTATGCGCATACATATCGTGGTGGTTAACATGATTGATAGTCTAATGGTAGCACTTCAGAATGAGGGAAAATAACACTCAAGTGACAAGAAAACAATAAACCAATTCTAAATACTAGCCTTTGTGTAAAGACATGCCACAGCAGACACAACGCACAGGTCTAACCATTCATGTGACAAACTATCCTTATATCCCATATGGACCGAGAATTTTAGCCACAGACAACACTGTCTTGGAATTGCAGATACTTACCTCGTCACTGACGATTTGGGAGAATATTACTCACTCAGCGCAAATCTGGGTGAAATTGATAAGGTAGCTCTTTTGACAGGAATGTAAAAAGAACCACGTGCATACAATATTATTATGACGTACGCGTAACTTAAAGGCGTCATAAATAATAAATTCTAGTAAGGAGCCAACGTAAAACAAATGAATGACGATAGCAGGAATTTAACGAGGGAAAAAGGAAAATAAACACATCCCCGCCCACGTGATATTCGATTGAATGCTCTTCTTCATGCAACACGTTTGGACAATAACTGAGCTTTTCACATTTTGATCTTTATTATCAATACCTAGGACAATGCTAATATATTGTGCCAGTCACAACACATAAGATAAAAAGACCTTAATTTTTGATATTCAACAATGAAACATATTCTCACAAAACACAATCAATTCTGAGTCATCAGTTTGTGCAGTTACTATAGGTTCTGCAGCTGACGATCTTTCTTCTGTCTCTGATGTCCATTAATAAAGCAGTCCACTGTCCTGCAGTCCACCACAATTCCCAAAAGAGATATCTGTGAATGTGACCATTTCTTTTTCACCAGAACGATCAGAACATCCAACGGAGAGCATGTGAAAGATTTATTTATATGGCTGAATTAAAAATGCAAAGGTAAGAACAATCCAGACACAAGTGAAAATAGTGGCCAAGACACTGAAGCATCTATGAGAGAGGCCACATAAACAGGTACTGTAGGCTGATGTCTGTGCAGAGTAAACCTCCAGGGTTAGGCACATTTGGGTGTGGGCAAGCAAAAAGCCATGCTCGGAGCTGGCACCAGAATATCAGTAAAAAATGGTCTATATCCAGGTGGCAGTTTTGGTGCAGTGCTTTCTAGGAGGTCCAGTACTGTCCCACGAATTTCCCTGGAGACATCACCTCTCACTTCCAGTAAAACCAGCACATGTTCCTCACTATAAGAGAGGGGGAATTACGAAATTAAAGAGGCAGTTGAAGTCTGTGTCTAAAAATGAGGAAAATAATTTCTGTCTGGTTTTTTTTCTCGCTCATTTTCATGTGTAGTGTGTATACCTGATATCAGGGTACTTTGTGACTAAACCCGAGACTTCCAGAGAGAGCATGCTGGGGTCCCTCAGCTGGATGAAATCAGCCAGCACCTTCAGCAGCACAATATGATTCACCTCATTCTCAGTCCCCTCAGCCTCCTGCGGATAAAACCCAAATATAGTCATACACTGTCTGACAGGAGGTGTATTCCTCCACAGTGTATTGCTACGGTCTGAGAAAAGAAAAGCTGATCGGTAGTTAAAGGATTACTTAATAAAACGCTTGATATTAGCCAAAATATTGACTTAAAGCCTCTATGTGTAGGATTTATCTTCTATTTATCTTCGTCTTTTATTAAAAAAATATTTTTTATTTTAAAAATATAATGTAAAACGATGGTAATTACCTCCATGAATAAATTGTAGTGTTCCGGTAAACTTGGTAATTTCCATTTATATATAGATATGGCTGGGGACCAAAGAAGAATATCCATTTTGCGCCGCCATTTTCAAAAGTACGGGTTCTTGTAGGGGAGAGCAGTATCGTCTATTCAGCTCCGCCTTTCGCGTTTCCGCTCAGAGACTGAGTAGCAGAAACTGAGATAAGAGCGAGCGTTCGGCCTCCGTAGCAAGAAATTAGGATTGTGGGAAGGGGAGGGCTAATACATTTTATTCAAACGTATGCAGTATACCACTTCGCCGATAGATGGAGAATTCTGATACGATCCTACACATAGAGGCTTTAATATCTGCAGGTACTTATCTGCTTAGTGAGCTGAAGAGGAATTTTGTGTAGAAAAACTATACTCACTGTTTGAAACACATCCCTTAGTTGTTGAGCATCCTGTGACATTCGCTCAGCAAGCTGCTGTCGCTCATCTATGTTCCGGCAAACTAACCTCTTCTGCATTAGTGCACGTACATATTCCATTACAGTCAGCCACTGGCTCTCCTCCTGCAAGCGCTGTGTGTAAACAGGTGGGGTTAACACTTAAAGTGACATCAGGATTTACTGCCTTCTTCCCTTCTCACAAAGAAATCGTAACAAAAATAGGCAGTGAATTGGAGTAAAAAAAAAAGGAGCAAAGGCAAAGTGTATTCATTTGTTTTTGTTTAGAAGAGAAGAGAGGCTTACTTCTCGACATGGCGGTCTGACTCTGGTGTAGAGCTCCCAATGGTGCTCTAGGATGCTGCACAGTTTTGGGGTGATGTTGCCCTGCGTCAGCCACGAGCGGGTCAGCAGCCCCTGCAGGTAGGGCTGGAGATCCAGCAACAGCTGGTCCATGACCAGCCGACAGGCCTTCTTCACTGCCCGCTCCAGAGCAGCCAGGGTCCCCGGGGGCGCCCGAGAGTATCGCCCCGTGGGGGGAGTCCTCAGCTGCCTCTGAAGGCCTTCTGTGGAGGTCCTGGTGACACAAGGAGTCACAAAGTGATTATAAATACTGGGGCTGTGGTGGTGTAGTGGTTAAGGAACTGGGCAAGCGTGCTTGCAGCCTAGAAATTGTGGGTTCAAATCCTGGCTCTCAAGATTTCTTTTATTACATCTCATTATACTGTAGGTGTATAAGAGAGTAAAATTCTTTGTTTTTTTTTTTTTTTTACCACCGGTGTACCCTTGAGCATGCAAGGCATTTAACCCTAAGTGGCTCTAGAGGAGACTGGCCCAGAAGTAATTGACAGGTGACAAAATGTAAGCTAAATGCATAAATGTAAATGTAATGATTCTGTATACATCCATTCATTATTGTGATAAGTAGGTTTGATAAGCACATACACACACTTAAAGAGTTGTTGCGGCCTCAAGCTCTATTTGTCTGCATGCACAAACAAACACACATACTGTAAAAAGAGACTTGTGCGCCATCTCACTTGAGGATGATGCAGTTGCTGATCGATGCCAGAAGGTAATGGAGGTAGAATTTGTTGTCACTGTTTGGTTCCTTGCGATGCTCCTTTCCAAATTTAATCAGAGAATCTCTAAATCTGGGGTTCAACAAAATATAAAAATCTTAGTTATAGATTGACTTGAAATTAACAGAAGATTATGAACCCAGCTTGATGCCATCAGTTATTCATGTTCTTATCATGTTCACAGAAACACAATTTTTGCTTATATGCACATACACAAACACACACACACACCTGTTGAGGAGATGCTCCATCTCGTAGAGGCCCATCTGAATGGTCTGGTCACGCAGACTTTCGCTGATCATCAAGGCTACTCTGGCATTCTCCTCTAACATCTGAAAGGTCATGAAGACCATATTAAGCAAACCAATTCAAATGGGAAGCTATATGTAGCATGCATGTTAACAAGACTGACTGTACTGTACTAACTGACTGTGAAATGAAAGAGGACCTGAGTGATGATTGTGGGCAGGCTTGTGTGGTAGTAGCCTTCATGGTCTGTGTCTGGCTCCTGGTCTCGTTGCCAGTCTGTCAGCTCCACCTCCAGTGCTTTCTGCATCCATTCTGAGACGCTTCTCTGCGAAAGACCAAAGGGCAAAATGCACTTGGCAGCCAAAGACAAAGCAGGATACATTGAGGAAGGCATGTTTGATATTTAAGTTAGAGATAGCAAGGCCTGGGGTCACACAAACACCATAATTATATTTAAATATAAATAATTAATTTATATTCTGTCTGTGAACATTCTCATTCATCCAGGTTGTGGTAGTCATAATGCTCAGTTAGGGCAACTGGACTTCTTTTATTCTATTTAAAATTTGACATATTTATATCATTGTGTCATTCTGCTAAATAGAGTCGTGAGGCAGAAAAGCTAATGGGACTGTATTACAGGAAAAGGTTAGAATGAAACATTGTCTATTGTGTCCCAGCACAAATGAAGGATCCCTTTCAAACACTTCGAGGTGGGGGTGGATATTATTACAGCCTTTTCTCACAGGAAGTCACTCTGTGAAATAGACAGCCCATACAGGAGCTGGATTCAGTGCCAGACGAGGGCCAAATCAGTGCCAGATCTGAGCCGCAGTCTCACCCGTACGCTCTGCACATATTTGTTCTGCAGCTGCTCCAGGCCTTCCTGTGCAATGAGGGGCCCCAGGTCCTCCTGCCTCATCTCAGCCACCAGGTCCGGGTGACCCATCATCTCTGTGCTGTAGAGGGGGAGACGCACATACTTAACAGATGGCAGGATCTACGTGCTGTGCTTGGGTGAGGTGTGTGTGTGTGTGTGCATGTGTCCTCTAGACATGTTCTCTAGTGAAACTCTAACTGCAGTCAGTGTCCCTGACTCAGGAAGAAGGGATGAAGACTGTCCTTTGCGCCCCCTCTTTCCTCTTGGCCTACCCACTGTAGCCATATGGAAAAAGTTACCCATCTGTTCCTCTGAGGGCCCGATATGATAAGCAGTTACTCCTTCGCATCTCTCCCCTCCATGCCATGGATGTAAATGACACAGATACTTCGCATTGCCCTGTCAATGGCCACTGCTGGATGTCTTTCATCTTTCATGCATGAATGCAGATCACAGGAGTTAATACAACACACCCACACAAACAGCCTACTTTGATCTCTCTCTTTCTTTTTTCTTTCTCCTGAACTCATACTCACACACACCCATGCGACACAAACACACATGGACTTGAACACACACACACACTTACACACACATACACACACACACACACACACACACACTTGCCTGTTGTAGATATGCAGCACCCAGTTGAGCACAGCGAATATCTCTCCACTCTCCAGGTCCCAGCTGCTCACCTGGCCTAGGTGGCTCTGCAGGCAGTGGTGGCAGGAGCGCAGGTAGGCCTGCGTCAGCCGGTAGTGCGGCGGCACGCACTGCTCCAGCAGGTGGCGCACTGTGGCCAGGTCTCCCATGACTGTGTGCTGCAGGGCGGACAGGTGGCCAGCCAGTCCCGGGCCCCGTGTGTGGAGGTAGGAGACGCTGCGGAAACGGGCCGACACGGCCTCTTCTATCACCTGCAGAAGGCATCTATTCACTTCTTTCTTTTTTGAATTATATATATATCATAATTGTTGGCATAACTACAGTATGACCACTATAACTATTAAAGTGATGTCTGATATATGAATAATTAAATGATAATGGCCATCCAATCCTTGAAGAGATAAAATCTCTTACATCTGTTAAAAGCTCTGACAGTATCTTTTCAAGTTATTAGTTCATTCTTCTACAGTTCTACAGTTAAAAAGTTAAAATCTCTGCTGATAAATAAAATCACTTTTGATAATGGCTGTCTGATCCTTGAGGAGAGAAAATCTTTAAATCTCTTACATTGGATGAAAGTCCTGCCAGCATCTCTTCAAGTTATTAGTTACTCTATAGTTAATAACATCATTGCTGAGAAATAATATGACTTTTACTTTCATTCTCATGGATTACATCGCACATTTTTAGCATCATCACATAGGATTCTGACCCCAGGCCAAGAGATGCTAAGACTGGATAAACCAGCAAATTGATCGTCTAACTGTAAGAAGCCAGGGTGCTGTGTTTGTTCATGAAGGTGCTGCTGACCTTAAAGAAGCGTTCTCTCCAGCAGCGTGGCCTGCCCGGAGGCAGAGGTTTGGGGTTTCCTGCCCCTGCCCATCCTCCTGCGATGCCCCTCTCCTCCATGAGGGCGTGGTCCATGGCCTCCTCCCGCTCGATGATCCTGACCGCTGACACCAGTAGCGTGGGGTTCTGGCGTGCCAGCGCCAGGCTGCTCCCCACCACCGTCCACAGCTCCTTGCCCAGGGCCTCCACCAGCCGCCCCACGCCCGAGAAGTAGTCCTGCACCATCAGCTCATCCTCGGGGGCCAGGCTCGTACCCCCTACCCCACCCCGGGAGCATAGCTGCAGCAGCACCTCATCCTGCCAGCGTTCCAGCTCCATCAGCCGCGCATGGGCTTCCAGCAGCCGACGGGACTCAACCAGCCGCTCCGTCTCGGATACTTTACTCTTCACTGAGGGAGATGGGTCAGGAAAATGAATGGATAGATGGATGGATGGAAAAAGGAGGTGTATGACGTAATAGGAGAAGGAAAAGATACACAAGGAAAGAAAATGTGTTAGACAACTCAGTAGTTTGGAGCAATGGGAAAACAGATCAATCAATATGGACAGTTAATATGAAGAAAAAATGTAGCAGGAAAGAGGGAGAGATATTTAACTATATATGTGCTAGGTCTCATGTTATCTATAATGAACCAAAATCTAGTATTTCTAAAGAGATCTGTACCACTCACCTAAGTAGAGGCGGGGGAGGTTGCTAACAGCTGCAAGAAGCTGGCAGTGGTTGTCTGCGACCTGTTGCAGCTCCTCCAGTGCTGCGGCTCCGCTGACGGTCTTCTGGGCCTCGACACTCACCTTCTGCAACGTGTGGGACACGTCACGCAGCTCCGCCCGCGCCTCCCGCAACTGCTCCAGCCCCCAGCCCACACCCTCCAGGTAGGACTGCACCACCGACTGCAGGCGGTGACACAGGCAAGAGACGCAGAAGATGAGTGTGTGAGATCATCTCATCTCTTGGCCATTAACAGCGCATTTCCCTCTCCATTATGCACCATTAGTGAGGGCTAATGAGCCTGGCACTGTAGTGGATATGTTTGATGAAAGTGGAAGGGTAATGCTCTATCAAAGAAGTTTATTGCTTATTGTTGGCAGAGGCAGCATCCCTTTGGCCAGTCACTGAGAGTGTCGTCTGAACAAATCTTATAATTTCATAATCAGTCATTATTAGCTCATTCAAGATAAAGCAGTGGGAGTGTCTGTCTCAAACAGGCGGATAGATGGACCACTCCTCAGGCTAACTATTGATTATTGACTATTGATTATATTGATAGTACCTTTAGTCTGGAGTGGATGGAGGATGTCCTTTGGCTCTCTCTCTTCTTGTATTGGCCCAGCCGCTCCAGTTGCTCGGGGCGACAGAACACACCTGAGGCCCATTTCAGAGCCGCCCCCCTGGCGAGACTCTCTGCCCTCTGCAGCTCTGGCCACACCTCCACAGACAGCGGAGCATCTGCCAATCACAGAGAGGAAGAGACTTAGTAGGAATTGACAGAAAAGCACATGCCAGCGATCTGTGCTATCACCCAGCAACACTGACTCCAGTGTTTGCAATCTTCCAGTCAGATGTCGGGGCCAAAGTTTCTGGGACGCAGAAATACACAAGACAAAGACCTGAGTATTGTGTCCTCTGTCATAAGATCGCAATCTTCTGCCAGGTTTTCTTGTGACATGTGAGTTGCTTAGCCAGGCGAAAATCCCACAGGACACAACACACACACATACACAAACACACACATAGCTGTTTGGGAAAACAGCTCAATCGTGCTCATGTACAGCAGTGAAAGGTTTACAAACCCTCTGCTCTTTTAACAGTGTGACTGTGACACACAAATAACTTTACTCTAGCCCTCCAACTCTGTTACACTTAACACCCCCCACAAACATCCCCACAGTACAGAAAAGAAACAATGGCAAACACTGATCAGCTGTTGGTCCAGTCAGGTCGACCAGTCAGGCATGTTGCCATGCCTCACACATGTCCACTCGCCTTGCTCTCTCTCTCTCTCTCAGTCAAGCTCCATACCTTTCTGACTGTCGCTGCCACTCTTTGCGCCGTCGGACATTTACGCTTCAATTTCAGCCGCCCGTCCGTCCAGCCAGTGTCCAGCCGAGCCTCTGCCCTGCTCCGGGGGCCGCTCACACACACACACACATGCAAACAGGGAGCGACCAAGAGAGACTGAGGAGAGGAGAGACACAAGGGGAGCAAACTCACGAACACACACACACACACACACATCCACACACTCGCCTGACGGCCCTTCCTCTCCCACACTCCTAGACAACATCCTCTCTGCACAGGCCGGCAGGAAGGGAGGGAGGAAGGAGAGGGAGGGAGGAGGAGAAAGGGTGGTAGAGAAAATGAGACAGAGAGAGAGAAGCAGGGAGAGCAAAGCAGGGAGAGAGAAAGAGAGAGGGGAGGGCACAGGGGAGGGGAAACAAAGAAGATGGATGAAACGGTGAAGACAGGCCACAACTGGGTGGGAATCACATCACACTACGTCACACGGGTCTCCTCTCCTTGCGCCACTTCACCCGTTCAAAAGAACAAGCTGCCCAACACTATATATAGCATTCTATGGGGAACTGCAGTTTTTTAAACACTAGTGATGGTTTTAAATGCACATCCCTTAAAAAGCTTCTGAAGAAGAGCTGTGTCTCTGATAGCAGGTCGACTGTGTGTGTATGGGGGGGTTCATCAATGTTGTGTTTGTAGTTAGTGTGGTGGGGGCAGGCAGGCAGGGTTGAGGGAGGGGTACACTGGGGAGGGGGGTGGGGGGGGGGGTTAATGGCTCCTGGTCCTAAGCAGCTGCTGCCTGTGGGATGTGAGACAGACATCAGGAATGTGGCACACACACAGAGGGTCTGTTTGTTTGTGTGGCGGTCAGCACCATACAAATGACTGTGTTTACATCTTTCCCAATACCCTGGAGAAGCTGTCTCCCTCACACACACACACACACACACACACAGCACCAAGCAATTATAATTTGTCTCTCTCACATTCGGGACATAACAAAAAGCCCAATTTCTTTTTCACACACAGGGCCTCACACAACCTCTGACACACACACACACACACACCCAAACATGCACGCGAACCTGCTCACCTTGGAATGTCACCACTGTCAAATGAAACGGTCTATTTTTTCCTGCCAACCCCTCGAACAATTGTTAGATATGACTTATCTATCGGTGCCTAGCAGGATGCAATACGGTCAACATTACTCATGTTAGCAACGGTAACCTGCCCTTCACAGCACATGCTCACATGGGTGGCGGGAGCGAGGAGGACACATCACTGCTCTCTGGGCCTACAAGTGTCAGGAGAAAGGCCCAGAGTCACGTCAGTACTTTCTCTCACAGTGGCTGCAGATAGGAGGCCATTACGAGGTGAATGCTGCACTAATGTTGCAGAGACTTAGGACTGGGGTTGACTGAAGTGGGTTTTTAATGGAGGAGAGAATGGTCTGTAATGGGTGCTCTCTGGTTAGAATGACCACACACATAAACACACACACACACACACCAGCTCCTCCTCCCCCCTCCACTCCAAGGCCACTGACCTATTGTTCTCGCCCTGTTCCAAAGGGACTGGCTGAGTCGAGTGGGCCTTGAGTATTGATTGCTCCCTGAGTCCCATCCTGCTTAGCGTGCATTTCACAATCAGTTGCTGTGCCAACAGAGGATAGGAGCAAACACACACACACACACAGGTGTGTTTAATGGGGCCCATGCACCTTTGGCGAGGGAAGTGTGTGAATGCAGCGGTGGCGCTGTGGCGTCACGCCCCGGCACACACTGTCATCACCCCGGGCTCTGCCCAGGCGACCGCCAGCAGGCTCCACCAGCACCCAGAGGGGGCAGCGAGGAAATAGGAAGAGCTATTTCTGCGGCGGCCCACAAATCCAGGGAGGACTTCCTGTCTGACATTCCTGACCTGGGCTGGGTTCCTGCCGTGCTCAGACGACTGGTGTGTGCGCGCAACTCCAGCACAAGACACACACACACACACACACGTGTGCACATGCATGTGTGTGTAAAGTGCTAATTGTCGTTTCCCCACGTACACACGCCGGGACATGGACGGATTCTGCTTGACTGAAAACAAGTTGGAAATGGAGGAAATGAACACTCCAATAGAGGGAAGTGGGGGGGAAATGAAGGCAAGTTAAGGAGTCCATGTCAGAGGAAATACTGAACAGCTAATTAAACGGAGAAATCGAGGATTTAGAATTTCTGTCAATAATATTTACTGTTTTTTGCACTATGATTTTATCTATATATCTGGGCATCTGATATTTGTGCTCCAGTGTAGCGTAGCGAGGCGACGGTCAATAATGCGCAGCACTCATAGGAGCAGTTGTAAATGATCATGTTCAAGTGCTTCAAGTGTTGAAAGACTGCAAGAGTCTATCTCACTTAAGTGACAATCCAATGGAACCGTACATCCGGAGCACGTCAGAGTTGAGGAATGTAGGTCTTGGAACAAGACATAAGGTTTCCTGACAAGTTTACATAAGGAAACACAGCCTATTCTAAATTGGATGTGCTTGCTTACTTGTTTGCGCGCGCACACACAAACACACACACACTTTTCGTTTCATTTCACACAAACAAATAAATAGTTTGTTAAAAAAAACAATGGACCTTTATTGCCATTTCACTATAGATTATACACGTAAAACTCAATAGCAACAGTTTAAGACTACTTCAACCGGATGAAATACAAAACAATGCATCAGGATGACCAGCATTCTGACAAAGACGTCAGAACGCCAGGGGAAAAAAAAATCAAACCAATTATTTAAATCTCAAACAGCATTTAGTAACGCAAACATTATTTACAAAATAAAATAGTTTAAGTACTTCATGCCATGCTCCTTATCTCAAGGACACAATCAAAAAATCCTTCAAATTGTACAAGAACCTCTCCAATGGAAACGCCAGAAAATGAAAAGAAAACTAAAAGTCAGCCGAGTGGTTAAAATAGATGTGGTTAAGGAGGCCCCGGAGGAAACAGAGAGAAGAGGCATGATCTAAATCCCAATTCATCCCCTACGCCTGAAGCCCCCACACACTTGATTGGCTGGGTGGCCAGAGAAGTCTTTGAGGGCCCAGGGCTTAGGGTTGGAGAGGACATGGGGATTCAGTCGTGCTGTTGCTCAGACGTCTAGAAAACAGGGACAGCTTCAAGTGACGCATAATAAAAGCATTCTGCACAAGGAAAACTCCTAAAATGACACTTAGAAGCGAGTGGTTAGCGCTCATGAGTATATACACATACAAACAAACTGCACAATACTAAAAACAAAAACAAACAAAAAAAAGGTTAAATTAAATATTATTTATAATACAATGAGATGGGAAGCTTGGTTTTTAATGTTGAATTAGTTATTATATTTTATACACAGGTGTGCATGGGTAGCCCTGACAAGGAAGGCCCAGGGTCAACTATGAATGCATGTCTTAATGTGTGGGGCTACAAGCAAGGGCCTAGCCTGGCTAGCCCAGTGTGGGAATGAAGGTAGTAGTGGTAGTGGTGGTGGTAGTTGTTGATTGGATGTTAGCAGACTGGGCTAGTGCTAGCATTAGCATCAGTGCTAGGGTGGCTCTCACTGCCAGTTGCTCTTGTGGTGGTGGTTGTCGTTGATTGAATATTAGCAGACTGCGCTAGTGCTAGCATTAGCATCAGCGCTAGCATGGTTAGCACGGCGCTCACTGCCGGTTGCTCTTGATGCGCTCCAGCCTCTTCTTGAGGTCGTCGAGGTTGGCGGCGGGCGAGGAGGAGCGCGTGGGGCTGTGCGAGTGCTCCTGCTGGAAGTGCGACTCGCGCGACTCCTTCAGCTGCGACAGCTTGCTGTGCAGCATGTCGGTGGACGAGGCCACGGTGGGCTTGGACAGCAGGGAGGTGAGGGGCGGCCGCTCGTCTCCAGACGACTGCTGCTGCTGCTGCTGCAGCTGTGAAAATCAAATAGATGGAAGATAACAAACAAGAGCTTAGAGCTGGGGAAGGGGGCAAGATCTGAAAAAGAAAAAACACTTTCAAGAACCACAGTATGGGTGATTTGGATCAAAGTTCTTTTTAAAACACTCATGAACACGCACACACGCGTACAAACACACACACACACTTAGGGCAAGTATCTTGTGTGTTAAGGATCCCCCCCCCCAGTGGAGTTATCTGATGAACTTTCTCTCTGGTCTAGGACTAGGACTTACTACACGAATGGGAAAGAGGCCAATAACGACATGTGTATTAAAAAGTGTATTGGGAGTCGTTGTGTGCCTGGCAGCCCTAGGACGTGCTGAGTACTGAGGCAGGGACAGACCTTAGAGTTGTTCTCCAGCCCATGTCTTTGCCGGAGGATCTTGAGGCGCTCGTAGTAGACCGCTGGTTTCAGGTCCTCCCCGTTACTGTTGATGGGGACAGTGCTGGAGCTGGGCATGTATGTGGAGGCATCGCCAGCATGCTGGGGGATCACTGGAAACACAAACACACACACACACAAACACACACACAAATGAGGTATGAAGTAGAAAATAGTACGCAACTGTCAAGTCAAGTTAAGTCACTGTAAGCCGTAAATCATTTTTAAAGCATTACAACTAATCTTTGACTAGTTCTCGAGGTGGTTGAATCTATAGGGATTTCTCTGGACTGGTAATTGTTCTCTGGACCAAAGTTCCTGGGCTAATGGCCCCCAAGTATAAACAGGGCTATTATGACTTGCATTTGCATTATCAACCCACGATGAACCCGTTATTTTGGCCCCGGGAACGTAGTGCGTTTCAGTGTAAAAAAGGGCTTCTGTGACTCCTACCAGTGCTGGAGGGCTGGATGCGGCCTTTGCCCTCACGCTCAGACTCAATCATGCGCAGGCCTCGCTCCACATAGCTCTGGAAGAACTGGGAAGTGTTGCTCAAGAATGGCTCTACGTCAGCGTCCGAATACTTCAGCTTATACTCATACAGCTCAGTCAGACCCTGTGGGGATGGAGAGACACACACACACACACACACACACACACACACACACGATCATTACTTAAAGGCCCACTCTGCAACATTTTTCATTCAATTAATCAGTTTCATACTGTTTAGGATGCTAAAATTACATCGCGAACGAACGGTGTAGAATGCGCCACTGTGGCCTATAGCGGTAGATACAGCACTTGCAATGTTCAGCAGCGCGGACCGCCTCCAATAGAATGCAGTGCAATACAATGCAATACAGCGGTCTTTAGAGGGAGCTTGTGAGGAAAAAAAACGGAATGTTGCTTAGCCCTGCTTTAATTTCCAGAGATTGCAAAAAAAGTTCTGAGCAAGACTGCAAACCTACCTCTTTAGTGTTTTCCTTTGATCCAATCTTCTTGAAAATCTCAGAGAGAATTTCACTCACTTTGGTCTTGGACATCTTTTCATCCTATGACACATGCAACGTGCAAGTGATGAGAATTTTAGGCGCAAATTTATTTCTTTCAAATTGGAGGCTGTGCACCCTAACATAACAAACCACGGCCAACCAATCTGCACAAGATGGTTGGGGGAAGGGGAGGGGCTTAATGTGTGTCCCCAACCATTGGTTATGCTACCAGATGCAGCAAATGCAGCAATTTCACACCAATTGGAACAGGAGTGCACAGCAATCGGTAACCGTCCAAAATATTTTTTTTTTGTTTTGCCTGATGACTTCAAGTCTTTGAACTGATTCAAGATTGCCCCAACACGTAATAAAAATGTCTCATACCGTCCGGATTGCTCCCTTCTCTGATCCCTTGTCAGACTTGTGACCAGACAGGTTGCCCGCATGCTTCACTACTCGCCGCAGGTGGGCCTCCAGCTCCGACTCGTTGCGGTTCTCGATCATGGACAAATGATCCAGAATCTGCAAACCAAACGCTGGTCAACAACTGAGTCACACAAAATCTACCCCATCATACAAGCTCTCTTATTCCCTTAATATCATTAAAGGTTCTGGAGTCCATCCAACATTCAAGTCAGGCTTGTCGTCATAGCGCACACTGGGCACGTGCGGTGGACATACCTTAGCCCCCTTGAGCTTGCAGAGCGTGTGCAGGAGGGTCTTGAGCGTCCGGTGAGGGACGTCGCTCTTGAGCTGCTTCAGCTTCTCCTTGGGGAACACCTTCATGAAGTTGTGCACATCCAGCAGGATGCGGTCCAGGTTGATGCTGTTGATGGTCTCGGGTAGGAAGCGGATCATCCTCCACAGGCACTGAAGGAGAAGACATTTACATTTTTTACGCTTTAATCCAAAGTGACTTACAAAAGATGTACAAAGGATAACAATCAAGCTACATAGAAGAAACCTAAAAGAGCATAGCGCGAGACACGAGAGCTATTATAGACACTTACCTTCATGACCAACTCTGAGAACATGGGAGACCCTGCTGTAGTGAGAAGACTGTCCTGGAGCAGCACCAACAAAGCACTGGGGGGGAAGAGCAAGCGGTGTTGTTAACACAAAACAAATCCTGATGATGAATACAGCACGCACACACACACACACACACACACACACACGAGAGAGAGACCTACCTGAGGATGTTGGTCTGGTCAGACTTCTCCAGGACGCGGACCACCAGAAGGTTGACAGAGCGGATGAGCTGCTGTCCGTCCTCGATGTCCTCCACCCGGGCGTCCAACATGAGTGTGATGAGTCCGTGCATCAGGTCCTTCAGCACCCCCATGGACGCCTCGCGCGCCAAACTCTCCACCGAGAACAGCTGAGGACAGATCGCCGAGATCACATTTCCAGACAGTGATATATACAAGTGATCATACACCAATCAGTCTACACATCAAACCCACCAAACCACATGGACGAAGTCTACGAGTAACATTCTACCAACAAACCTGTCCAACTGCTGGAAAGTCTAGGTATTTTGCTCCACCACTATGTCAGGGTTCTACCCATTCAACTAAATTTGTGCATTCCAGTGCATAATATACACCATGATCAAACAGTAGCGATAACTTGAACTTGAATGACAGTGAAAAGGTTCCAGATGTTTCGCACAAAGTGAAACATTGAAAAGTGCCTGATGCATTAGGCTAGACAAAGTCACCATTTGCCAAAAACTTTAAGGAATTTTCTGATGTTGTAACAGCTCTGAAGGACCAGCCATTACTAACAGGCCATTACTTACTGAAAAGCATTTCGTTTTCTAGGCAATAACACAATATAAATCAAGTGTACGCTTCACAGGAAACACTGAAATGTTCAGTTGCGACACTAGGAGTTGCACAATGGCCAAGGACAGTGATTGTTCCCCTCGCACTCACAGACAGCATGTTGCCAATGATGCAGCTGTAGAGCTTGAAGATGTCCTTCTTGTCCAGCCGTTCGTCTGCCATGTGCGTGTTGTAAATGAGCCGCAGCTGCATGAGCGTGGCGATGAGGAACTGGTCGATGTGGCCCGACATGGCCTCCGCCTTGTCTTCCTGCCGCAACACCTCGTCAATCTAACACACACACACACACATTAATAACCTAAGCTAAACAAGGAAGGAAATCAGCTTGCTGTTTTGCTCCCACCCCACCAGTCATATATCCCACCTGTGCGAGGGCCTGGATACTGGTGTTGATGTCTCCGCTGGCCACCTGGGAGATGACGAAGTTGATGGTGGAGGCTGTGCTGTTGCGGAGGTCATCAAAGTGTGGTGACACCGAACGCATCCTAGAAACACAAAATATTGACGTCACTAAAGAGAATAATGCACACACACACACTTCGCTCAAAAAACAAAAACAAACAAACAAAAAAAAACCAATTCAAACCACGAAACAAAATACAAAAAAAAATAAAATAAATAAAAAAATAACACACACTACACAGGATGAACAGGAGATATGTCTCAAATATATAATTTAACTCAATCTACAATCACCTTCATCTTCATCTGGCACCATTACTTATCCCAAAGATACCACAATAAGAGACTTGAGCCAATCACATTTAGTATAATTTATTTATTTCTAACTTCATTCTGAGCAGGCTTCTATCCATAGGAGAAGTCCCTAGATGTGAACTCTATGGTTAGCAGGCTTCTGTCCATAGGAGAAGTGCCTAGATGTGAACTCTATGGTTAGCAGGAGAGGGGGGGACTCACTTGGGTTCTGGGATCATGACCGGCTCCAGCAGCTCGTCCAGCTTGTGCTGCACCAGGTCGGGCAGCTCGCACACATTGGTGTGGTCGTTCTCGATCATGTCCAGGTCTAGTTGGAACTCCCGTGGGATAGAGGGCGCACTGCCGTGGGACAGAGCGTTGTGCTGACGCGCTTGGCTGCAGGAGAGGAAACCGGCGGGAAAAAAAAGTGTTAGCCACCATCTGCTGAGATGTCTGAACAGCACAATACATGTCTACGGCATAAGAGGTACAGTACACTAGGTTTTTGCCATTGGGTGGGGTGACTGGGTTATGGGTCTGGGTGATTCAGCTTTGCCTCAGACTCGGGGGTTCTTGCTCACAAGCATGAAGATGCTCCTGCTAAACTGCGCAAGCCTCCAAGGCTCCTGTCTCAACCCTACGTGCGTGGCGGCAGAGAGGGACTACATGAGGAGGAGGAGGAGGAGGAGGATGAAGGCAGCAGGAATGACCATACTTACATCCTGTACGTGCGATACATTATTCTGTCCAAGGAGAGCAGCGCACGCACGAGAGTAGGGAGTTATACAAAAAGAGAAAGAGAGAGAAGAGAAGAGATACAGGCACAGGATTAAGAGAGACCACATGCAGTACACCAGAGGAAGGAGTCAGGACATAGGGGAGAGGACACTGGAGAGAAGGCAGAATGGCAGAGAAGTCAACATGGCAGAGAGATTAGTAAGGTTTACAGGCACCCTAGGATTCCCTCACCACATGCAAAAACATTTCATGCACTGGTCAGGGTGACCGGCGAACAGAAGAGGGTAAACAGGGATGGTCTTTGTCTTGGCACAGACCTTACCACATCTTAGAAAACAAGACCATGATGGGAGCTACTTCTACATGAGTCAAAATGGCCTCAAGTAACAACATGGCAAAAACCAGCTTGGGAAAAGGACTGATCCTGGGCATGTTCTTGGGTTTTGGGGGAACGTACTTGAGCTTGTTGGGCATGTCCTCCTGGGCAGCGGGCTTGCGCATGAAGGTGGCGTTCGGGTTGGTGGGGTGCTCTCGCTGTGCCCGCTCGGGCTGTTTGGCAGGGGCGGGGGGAGTCTTCTTCGCCGAGCGCTTGATCCGCTCCTCCAACATGCTCATGTCCTTCTCAGAGAGCTGTAGAAGAAATCACTACTGGTTAGGGAGGCAAGAGTGGATCCTCTCACTCAGAACATCAGAAGTTTATATTGTTCTATCAGTGAGGAACCTTTACAACAATAACTACAAAGACAATGGGGCATAAGGGTCAAATTGGGTTGAAACACTGTAGAATTGCCTACTATAGTTGAAGACCTAATCGCATGTATGCATGCATGTATGCATGCATGTAATGTACAGTATGTAATGTATCGGTCCTTGAGGTGCTGCCTGGGAGAGCAGTCTGGGCCCCCAGAGACTCACATTGCCAATGAGCTTGAAGACCTGGTCTCCACAGACGTTGTATACCACCACCACAGTGTTCAGAGCAGCATTACGGACAGTCGTGTCCCGGTCACCAATGTGGACGGCGATGTCCTTCAGAGCTTTAGCCGGAGTCGGCTGGCAAACATTCATTCCGAAGCCCTCGATTAAACACCCTAACTCCTCCAGACATTCTACACAAGGCAAGAGAGAAAGAGAGTCACAGAAACAGTCACGATATACCAAGCATCAGTAACTTCATGTGATAGTATACATCAAGGGTTAGGACCTGGCAAGACGAGGTTTGCTTACCACATCTCTGCTTTGAGTTCTTGGACTTAGTGCCCTCCATAAGGAAGGGAAAGAGCTTGCTAGCAGGGTACACCTTACACAGCATGGACAAGATGGCACGCACGTCCTTACGCACCACATCCTTCGACTCCCCTACCTGTTCAAAGGGCATAGTGAACGTCAAGCGATTAAACCAGTGCAATACAGGGCTTCCATTCCAAGAATAAAGAACACATTAATCCACTTAACAGAGCTAGAGAACTCAAAACGGAATTCAGTGAAAGTGGTTTGCAGCCATTCACATTGACCACAAACAATGAATACATGATAACTGGGACACTCAATGCACTGAAGGTGTGCTAGTGGAGGTCTTGGTGATCCCCACACCTTGAGGATGAGGTACGGGATGAAGGAGGAGGCCTCGTAATCGTTGAGGTGGTAGTCCTCCCGCTTCAGCATGGTGAAGAGCAGCTTGAGGAACTCCAGCGCCTTCATCAGCACGCTGGTGTTGGTGTCAAAGAAACGCAGCGTGAACCACTTCAGCACCAGGTCCAGGCAACCAATCACCGCCTCCCGCTCATCCTCCATGTGCTACTCAATATCCACCCAAAGGAACACAGACAACAGATAAAGACAAAGAAGAACATGGAGACAAAGGAGAACATAAGAACACCTGCAGACAATTCTCCTAAAGACAACAAATGAAGACTTGGTCCTAATACCACTGCTAAGCTTTAATGCCTGAAAACCTTGAACAATTTAATGACTTGATTGAACACACCTACAGACAAATCTCCTGAAGACAACAAATGAGTCTTGCAAAGCTCTAATACCTCCAACAATTGAATGACCTGAATGAACCGACTTAATTTGTTATGGTGTGAATACAAGAAACACCCAGATTTGCAGAAGCGGAGCCTGTGAGGGGCGGTTTTACCTCAATCATGGCGTTGATGGCTTTGACGTGGTGCTGGAAGTCAAAGTGAAAGAGCTCATCCTGGAGCCACTTGGCCAGGCAGGTGGCCATCTGGGTCTTCAGCTGCTCCACGTACTCGTCCCGCGGAGTGATAAAGTTCCACTTCAGGATCTGCAGCGCAAGTATGGCAGGAATTACATACAGCTTCATAACTGACATTGAAAGGTTGATTAGGGATGTTTGAAGCAGATTTTCTTAATAAAATACAGTTTGACTTTATTATTTTGACAAGTAAAACCCAGAAATTGGTTAAAAATCCTTGTTCTGTAAGAAGCCGATTTCTACTAGTCTACAGCCAAAGCTAGTCTACACAGCATGACATTAGACTTAACTGTACTGTATGCAAAGCCTAGGAGGGAAAGATGCCCACCTTGAGACCCTTCTCTTCCTTCACACGCTGCTCTTTAGCGTTGGGCACCAGGATGAAGATGGGGCCTGACTTATCCTCCTCATCCTTGGCACTGGCCTTGGCCACAGGCTTCTTCCCCACTACACCCTGACCAGGGACAAGGGAACATTAGCAACCACAAGTGTGTACACACACACACACACACACACACACACACACACACAC
>JAGFZM010000092.1:1443900-1468976 GCA_017657215.1 Limnothrissa miodon | reverse complement strand
TGAGACCTGATGTCGGTCCTGGGCAGCAGATCCATGACGTCTCCGGCCCCTCCTTCATCATCTTGCTCCTCATCCTCATCCCCGTGCTCCTCTGCACCACCCTTCTTAGTGACGCATCGGAAAGGAGCAGGAGTAGACTGGCCCTGCATCTACACACACACACACACACACAGTGTGATTAAGGAATACAGTATATGATTGAGGTAAATTGCAGTAAAAGCAGGTTAAACATTTGTGGGTGTATTGTTTTGAGAGACGCCGAGTATACAGCATGTAGCTTCAGTTAACTCCTGACAAATAGCTATAACTTGCCAGTAGAAGGTTTCTGAGTGGTGCTGTCGTGCATAATTAGGCTCGCTCTCATACTTTTGCTAATGCTCACTTCACTTATGATGATCTCAGCATGTTTCACAGCGTTGCACTCTTAGCACATTCGCAGATGTGGTTTCCAGAAAGCAGAGCCGGTTAAAGCATCCACGCTCCGAGGCTCAAGTGTACCCTCCCTTACACACACACCCACACATACATACATACACACACACACACGCTTCAGGAGCAACTCTTGTCAGCACAAATGTACCTTCTCAAACTCTGCGTCGATCTGGGAGAGCAAGGCCGTTTTCTCATCCTCAAAGAACATGCGCAGTGGAGCACCCATGTAGAGAAACATCACGCCAAGCAGGGTGATGGCTGATGTGCGAACAGCCTGAAAGACAGACACAGACACAGACACACACACGCGCGCAAGGTAAGAGCTATAGCACCTCTAGGGAATAATAGATTCACATTTCCAACCAAAGGATGTTTGGCTATGAAAATATGGCGGTGCAGTGTGTGAGAGTAAAATTTCTCTAAATTTGAATATTATTTCCATACATTATGCTTAGCAACTTGTGACAGGACTAAGAATAAGTGAGCCCAAGTTTTCTGACTAAGTAAAATAACACAGTAATGACTAAGCAAAATAACACCTCATTGGTTTAGAATATGGCGCATGGGTGTATAGCAGTCTAAGTAAACCAAAACACTGGCAGCCTAGGCGACCAAAAACAAACAAAACACTCACCGGATTGGTTGCACCCAAAGCAGTTTTGACATTGTTGATGAAGGCCTTTACATTGATCCTGCAGAAATCAGAATCCCAACACCCAATGAAGTGGATAGTTCACTCAAGATTACAAAACAATCTAATCATAAACAAATAATCAAGCATGTGTACACATACCCTGTGAATCCAAACTCCTTAATGGCGTTTGCCAGCCAGTTCAGAGTTTCAGCTTGATTCTTGGGGTTCTTCTGAGAAAAAGCCAATGATACCACCTGGAGACAAAAGCAACACTATAAGCAGGATTCAAAAATATTTGTATCTACAAATATGCAATCACATTATTGGGGTACAATTTCTGTTAGTGGACATCCTTATAAGGATTATCATTACAAGAGATAAAAAATGTAAATGCTTTTTATAATAATAGATAAAGAACCCCCTTGAGCAAGCAATATTAACAGAACACTGTTTTGTAAATATTCTGGTGTGTGTTTGTGTACATGGTTGTGTGCAGCAGCTGTTGACTGAATCATTAACAATAGAGTGAAGCTAAATGTAGGTTACAATGCAGTAGGTCTATTGCCAAGTCCACAGGTGACTCTGTGCCATGGGTCACAGCTATTATTATCCTTAGGCAACTGGTTTTCAGCCGGTAGAGTAATCAGCTACTTTATTTTTCTAGTGAGCAAGACTTAGAATGAATGACTATGGTTTGATTTATGACTTAGCTTCCTAGTTAGTTTTAGACCAAAATGATTTAATTCAAATATTAACTTTAATAACAAAGCTGTTAGCAGTTTAGTTGTTCTCTCTAATCATTCGAAAACTGGTTTATTTGTAGCATTTTCAGAAGCTTTTAATTTGGCTTTTATACACTATTCTCCTCAGTTCATGACAAATAATGTGTCAAATTACAGATTACAACCTGAAGAAGTTTAACATGTGTATGGAAACCGTGGATTAGCTACTGAAAACCGGTGCATACACTAGTTCATACACTATATTATCAAATCAGGGACCTAACAAATCCTTCAATCACAGCTGAGCTCAGGAGCACCCTCTCATGAAATACATTTGAGAATATTTGAATAATTTATCAAAATACTGTTTGTGTAATACAATATGTACAACAAGAGAAGACTATGAATGCACCGGTGAAGGTGGCACAGACCTGCTCAGCAGTCCAGGGTAGAGAGCAGGCCTCGCCGATGGCCGTCAGCGCCTCCTTGGCATTGCTGCCACACTTCACATCACCAATCTTATCCACCAATCCGTCCAGTACAACCAGGGAGGAGGTCTTGGAGAAGACGCCTCTCTTGGCAATCAGGCCCACAATGTGCAGCTTCATCTGCATCACCTGGAACAGGTCAAAGAGCAAAACAAAATAAATTCAGGTCTATAGATCATACTAAATATTAGTAGATCATTAAAAAAAACATACAAACAAACAGACAGTTTTTTTATTTATTTATTTGTTTACACATCATGAGGTGACGCCAACCTGGTCAGGACCACCTTGACCTGGCCATCAAGTCTAAAAGTTTGAAGATTACTGACGACAGACATACCTGGAAGTTGGTCTCCTTAAATCCTGGCTTCTTGGCCAGCATTCGGACCAGCGCCTGGCACGGCATCTCACTCCGGTCCATCTGCTCCACGGCCTGGAGGTGGGTCGGGGCAGCAGCACAAAAGAGCGTTTTCAACCACAAGCAAGCCATTGTTTCACTCCACTGTCTGAGCACAAAACTGGCCAAAAACCAACTGCTCTGGGTTCAGACGAGCCTAGACACTAAGCACTTTGCTACTATTGTGTGATAGAAAAGAGTGAAAGAAAAAAAAGAGAGAAAGAAAGAGAGAGTGGGAGGGTAGAAAGGTTACCTTCTGAAATTCTTCCATGCTTGCCAGGCGCTCCTTCCAGTTGGCACTGTCCAGCTGCTGCATACAGGTGGCGGGCAGCACGGCGGAAGATCTCTCCTCACACACCTCCAACTGAACACAAACACAAACACACACACACACACACACACACCACAGTGTTGAGGGACTCACATTACTTGAGACTTTTTTTATCAAATTTAGATGACGATAAATGAGATTGTACTGTATGCATACCGATAGTTCGGTCTCCACAATCTCTTTGCTTTCTGTGGGCTTCTTTGACTTGCCACTGGGTGCACTAGAAGGCTTGGTCTTTTTAGGGGGTCCAGCCGCCTATAGAATATATGAAAGAAAGAAAAAAAATGAACAAACAAACAAATTAATTAAAATTAGTAAAAAAGTAATTAATTATGAGTGATCTTTCATGAGTGCAGTCACTCAGGCATCTTATAAACACCTCCTCGTTGGAGGGACTTCAAGAGAACAAAGGACTACAGCAGCCAGTGGTCTAGACTCACCTTGGCGGCTGGGGCTTTCTTGGGAGGCCCAGAGGCTTTGGGTGGAGGCTCTGCTGCAGGTGCAGCCTTGGCTGCAGGCTTCTCCTTCTTCTCAGGTGCTCCTCCGGCCCCCTTCCTTCCTCCGGCCAGCTCCACTTTATCAGCACATTCTTTAATCTGGTGCAAAGACACACGGCCCAATGGGAGCATTAGCAATTATAGCAATTAGCATAGTTAGGCAATTAGGCTATCATCGCCTGTTAATTGTCAAACAAATAAACGTAATAAAATCAGGCCAATTTAACATCAGTGAAAATCTCATCCAAACCTCAGCTATTTTGACAAGGTATTAAAATGCTTTTTATGTTCCATAATCTTCCCGTTACCTTATCAATCTTAAGTTTATCCAGGTCTGTCAGGAATGGGTTTACGGCCTTCTCACCCACAACCTTCATGGCAGTGCCCAGAGCTTCGAACGCAGCGTCTCGCACCTCAGGCGCCGAATCATTTACTTGCTGGTATTCAGAAGAAGTGGGGTTAGTATACAGAGCAGAGGAATCTAAAAGAACCAAGCATGGGATGCTGTTTCTGATTTTTGTCTGGGTCATATGTACCTTCAGAAAAGCAGCACAGAAAGGCTTCAGAACACTTTTTGGCAAAGTAGAAGGAGTGCAATGACGGAAACTTCTGGCCAGAAAAAGGGAGGCTTGTTGCTTTATGGAGGGGTTCTTGTTGTCCATCACAGCTAGGATGTCCTCAGCCAGATTTTGTAGCGTAGTCTACAGACAAAAAAAAAAAAAAAAATAGAACCACAATATGCATGAAGCCCAAAATGCTTTTAGTTAAATAAGTAAAAAATGAATGCAGCTCTGGGCTTGTGAAAAGTTCACTCACAGTTAGGAAAATTGCATCAATGGCCTCCTGTAAGGACTGAACCACTTGGGGTTTCTTCTCTTTGAACTTCTCTAAAATGGTTGGCACCACCTTCAAAGAAACCAGGAGAAAGCACGTCAATTAAGTGAGTCAACAACAGCAACATAAATTTAGACCTGAAATCAGGGGGGAAAAAACAAACAAAAGCTCACATGTCCCGCATAGGTCCCAAACTTCTTCCGAAGCCCCAGAGCTAATCCAGTTAGGCATTTGGCTGCCAGCGCCACCAGCATCACATTGGTATCTTTGCCAACAACCTGCAGAACAGATTTCAGGGGATTTAACACACAGACCTACTTAAGCCACAGATCTCACCTGCCAGACGTCTACTGTCTGCTTCGCAAATCACTAGCAGTCACCTTTTTCAGGGCGCGAACCATGTCTCCATAGTCTCCACTCTCCAATTTGGGGATTTTAGTCAACGTCTCCGCTGCTTCCAAAGCCTCCTTCCTTTCCTGCCATTTCTTTGCTTCCTGTGAGGGGGTTGCATAGAAGGTGAATTGTGAGCATCAAACAAGCCTAGTACCATGCTGCCTTGAGGATGTCTATGTGATCGACAAGTACTCACAATTTTGTCATAGAAATCTTTAGGCAACTTGGACAGGATCTCCACAGATTCCAGGAGTTCATAGGGATCAGCAGCTTCTACACATTCTTCATCGTCATCTCCTACAAATACATGTGAATCATATTATACCACATAAAGCAGTTCAATCAAATTACCACTAAAGCACTTTTCAACTTTCATTCCCATTTAATTCCCATAGACTCCCCAAGAAGTTAACAAAAAACAAAAGTTTTTTTTAAATTTAAAGTTAGAAAGGACAGAAGACGAGTGTTGCGTTCTGACATTTAGCTGCAGAGTGTGAGGAGAGGGGGACCTGACAGCATGGCTTACCATCCACCTGGTCTCCTCCAGCAGCTTGCTGCTGCTCAAACTTGGCCTTGAGGTCCTGCTGGGAGCGCAGGAAGCGGGACTGTCTGGGGGCCGACGTGGGCAGCTTCACCCACTCCTCCTCCAACTCTTTCAGCTGCACATGAGGACACACACAGACAGGCACAAGACAAGCCATTTATCATCTTTTAGTGAAGTGAGGACAAACGCAGACACAGACATCCTTGGAAAAAGCCTGCAGTAGTGCTGGGCTTTGACAGGCAATGAAAGCCAACCCCCTACGAAGATGTCTGAATGTTTTCTTGGTAGCCGTCGCCGAATGGAAATTAAAGCTTGAAAAACCAAAGCCATCCATAACAGTTTGTAGCTGCGATTTTTAAACAGTGGAACCTCCCCCACTCTTGATAAAATAATCAGTCCTTACCTGGACAGAGTTGATGTTCTGAAGAGGGGGCCGAAGTGCATCTCGGATCCACTTATAAATCTCTACTGCTAGCAATTTGGCTTCATCTCGAACTGCCTTTTCTCGAGACTCAAACAGTTTTGGCAACAGTTTGACTACTGGCTTTAGGGTGACAATCTTGGAACCAAATTCACTGCAAATGAATCAAACGTCACTGCATGAAATTACCAAGTTGGGCCCAATATATAGACAGACCTAGGAGTTGGATACTTTACTCGTAAAAGGGGACATGTCTGTGTACAAATGATGTCTAATTTGTGTTACATGTTTTTCTTTCCATAAAATGCTAATAAAAATTAGTCCACAAGAAAAAGAAACACACAAAAAAACAAACAAAAATAATGACAAATTCAGTACTAACCTGAGTGCTCTCCTTAAAGTCTCAACACATGCTACAACAATCTTGGGGTTCTTGTTGTCCAGTCCCTTAATTAGTTCTTCCTGAACCACTTCAGTCTTCTCTATTTCTATGTACATGAGGCAGATATCGGAGCCCAGCTCTTTGGCCCGAGCTTTGGGCTGGTTGAAAACTTTGTTGACCACTCCTGACACCACCTCTCCAGTTGTTCTGAAATGCAAGTCAACCATATGTTGATTGCTTCGACAACTGACTTAAGTGTTAAGTCATTAGAGGTTGTGCATACAAGATGAAGAGTCAGTTTTTATTTGACCAGTCAACAACTGGGCCAACAGTGATGGTCAACTGATAACAAAGCCTACTCCTCAACAACCAGGCATAACAAACTATATTACACACACACTGCAGTATAGGGGAAGGTGCGGGCAGGTTAACAGTTAGGACAAAAAGCAAATAACAATTACAAAAAGTAGACAGCTTGTATTTGTATGTGTGGAGGTCCATGTGAGGTGAATACATGCGTCACATATATTATGGCTATAACAAATGGCTATCCCAACAGGTGCAGTGTTTTCACACAAGGATGAACCATTTCATTTTTAGTAAAGAACATGAAAGTAACTGCAGAAATTACCCACGTTGATTAGGGATTCCAACATGCCTGTAAGCGCAAACAATTCTGTTACTTACTTGCCAGCCACATGGGCATTCTCTATGTATGCAAGTGCTGCATCCAGGCCCTTGAGCTGAGCAATGGCGTTGGAATCTGTTACAAATTTCTTTATAAGTCCCAAGTATTTTCCCCATTCTGGGCTCTTCTCATCCTCAATAGTCTGGAAGAGCTTCAGTGCTTCCTCGTATCCATTTACTCGTGCTTTCCATACCTTGAGGCCAAGTCAGGCATTTAAAAGACAGACAGACAGAGACAGACAGAACAAAACTAAATGAGTTCATGACAGAGCGATCTGACCCAGTTTCCTGTGGGGGTCTGAGTACCTTTAATAGACAGCACTATGTCAAGGCTACATTTAGGGCTGGGAAGCCTGAGTTTGGAAGCCATTCCTTAAGTCATTATGCTGAAAAGCAGTGACCACTGGAAACTAAAGGGCTAAGCATCAATTGCTCCGATTCACAGTTAGTGAGTCAGAAATGCACGTCCTTTGGACAGTGTCGCTATAAAGCCTTTTCCTTTCAAAAACGTCCTTTAAAAAATGTTACAAATAACAGCAACACATAGCCTGTTCTCCACATTGTTTTCTGAGGTTAGACCTATATATTCCCATGAGCAGTTTTGTTGAAAAGGCCAAGCAGTGGAAAAAATAAATAAATAAATAATAATAATAAAAAAAAAAAAAATCACCTTGTGTTCACATTTTTGGTCAATAGGCAACTTCATCCATTCACTGTCGTCCCCCATGATGACTTCTGTATGGGTGTGCCTTATCTGTTTAGCTACATGGAAAAGGCAAACATCAGGAAAGCTAGTATTGCATGCATTACTGAAGAAAAACAAACAAGCACTGATTTTCTAAACCGTTCCACACTAATCTTTAACAACTTGAAAATAACTGCTGGATATCTCAGAATTATTCAAGACTATTTGAATATTAAGACATGACATCAGTACAAACTAGTTCATGAAGGCAGGTCTATGTAAAGATTAGAAAAATGAAAATATATCTTGTTGCATCTCAAGAGAAAGTTAGACACAGGGTATCTAATCGACTAAAGGCCATGGAGACGATGGTTGTGAGGCTCTCCATGCTACGCAGAGTAATAGCCCTCACGACAGATGCACAGCCACTGAAAGCCTACTAATGCCATGGCTAATGGAGGAGACAGGCGTTTCAGATTTCACGTGGATCCATAGACTATGAATCACAATATTCTAGACCACCAGGTGAGCATGATCCATGTGAGTGCAAAAAGTAGTTGTGACGTTGTTCACAAAATTAAAAAAAAATTGGAATCAGTTCCATATCCGCGACACATTACCGCAAACAAACCATTAAACTCTGAGTTTCAAAACATCACGTTAGTTTCTATCACAAAGGTGATGGTGACAGATGGAGTGCTGTTTACATCGTATTGCGCACTGCTTGGTTGACAATTCGCTAACGTTAGCAATGTAGCTAGCTATGTTTGATCAACTGGCTACATAATAACAATACCACTAAACTGCTACAGTTCACTGAAACAATGGTAACATTGTTTGCTCAAGACTGAAAAATTAATCTGCAGAAAATATCTGAAACGAGAGAAAAGAGCAGATGAAGTTCAGATTCTAGGTAGCGTTATTATAATTTGCCTCGCCCACCTTTTACTTAACGTTAGGCTAGGCAAAGGAATTGATTTTCTGCAGTAAATTACACTCACGCATGGGGCATAAACATCTGACTTGCACATATAACTACGACCAAATTCATCAAAGACTAATGTATATCTCAGATGGCAACATCTTTTGGATGCCAGCCACATCCGCAGGGGACATGGCATCACCGCTCAGCCTACTAACCCTAGCTTTGGTAGCGATTTTAGCTTCCGTTTCTAGCTATTAAAGTAACGTTAGCTAGTTAGCACATGAACTGGGAGGGCCTTTGGCTAGCATCGGCAACGTTACACACGAAACGCAAACACCTCTACCACCTCGCCATTTCAGATGTTTCCAACAAATCATTTGCTAGAGCAGTCACAAACCCACAAGATTGTATGGGCAGAAAATGCTTGGTATGACAGTGTAGTCACCACACAACATGGGCACAAAATAAACCGATTCACTATTGTCTGACACAAACGCTTGTTATTCTATCCACAACCAGGCCCCGAAAACGCCACGGTGGACGCATTAAATGATTACGTGCAAGACTCACAAAAACTGACCGCTTTCACAGCAAACACAAATGACTTATGAGATACAGCCTACAATTCACTTGGTTACGTTACCTGTGATCCGACAGAGAAGGCAGGGTAATTTTATGTAGATGGAGCTGATACTCAGTCATTACTCTTCGGGCTTTGAAACGCCTCCAAGGGCGGAGAGTCGGAGGAGGGACCTGAATGAACAGAGCGCCGTTCATACACAGTGACGCAAGCTTTGGACTGACTTCGACCAATGCTGTACTCTGTTTTGAAAGATTGACTGGGAAAGAAGTCTGGGGCAGCATAGTCTCCACGTTATTAAACTATGGCCTAAATGATTTACTGTTATCCGAAAAGCTGAATGAGCAGAGCAGACAACCATATTCTCCATAAAATTGTTTTTTTTACTAGGCTCAGGTTTCAGAAGCTTGTAGCCTATTTATTTTACACACAAAAGGGTCCCTGAAGAGACAAGACACCTGTCAAGTAGGCATACAGTGGGCAGGTAACATGCGATTCGGACAAAATGGCATGATGTGATGCGAATGATAACACGAGCAGTTTCATAACATTTTTCATGTAATTAACACCCATTAAGATGGTTCTGTTGCAAATACTGGCCTTATGAAAATAATCCTGTGTTTTTTTACAATATTACTGCAGTAAATGCAATGTTTTGGACTAAGCAAACTGCATTGCCAATTTCCTGTAACATATGGAGTTTTTATTTCTTTCTCCAGAATAATATATGATATATATGATCTTAGTCTTTGCTGTTCCCAGGACTGCATTCTTCTGGATGGATTCTCAAATCTCCATGTTCTTGCTAGAATATGCTGGAGCTATTTACTCAGGGATACTGAGTGCTGCTGTGACTCCCAAACTATTACCACTGGAACTGTTGTTGTCTACACCTTCCACATCTTTCCTCTTGGTATCTGGTATTTCTCAAGTAGACAACTGGTTTGTGCACTTCACTTCTGTCTGGTAGTCTACTGGTTTGTTCTCTTCACTTCTGTCTGACTTCTTATAGCGCTTCAGTCAGAGACAGCTGTTTCAGTGGAGGGACCACTGTTGACAGTCTATACTATAGCTTAATCATTTTCAACCATCATTCACAGATCATTCATTTAGGGTCATTCACAGATTGCTTTTTGTTGTAGCCACTGCCCACATCAGCTATAAAGCCTCAGAGGAGCTTCTAGGTGGTGCACAGATAGATTCTTAGTTGTGGTTTGATGCCTGCTCGCTTTTAGGGATCTTTCAGGCCTAGTACTTGTCATTCAGTCAGAGTGGCTCCTTTTTTTCAGCAGACAGTTATTTGTGTGGCCAGATGGCATTGTTCTTCAGCTGTAACATCTCTTAAGAGAAGTACTGTTCTAGAGGTAAGCAGGTGTAGTGTTAATAAGGACCTTGCTTAAGGATCCACACTCTGGTTTTCCACAGAGGTCTCTCTTCTAAGCCCTGGCAATGGCCAGTTCCTTAGCAAATAATAATTTAATAATTTAAATAAGGTAATTTAGGCATTACCATATGACTGGCTACTAACATTGTGTAGCTTGATAAATGTAGCATACAACAAGTGTAGTATGCGAAAAAAATGCTTCTTGTGACTGTTTTAAAAAGTTGTTTAAGTTAATATTTGGCCAACAAAGATATAACAAAGGTAATATGTAGAAAACATGGGTTAAACAAAACTGTACCATAATGATTACGATAGTCTTCATCACACATATGAGCCTATGAGCTAATCCCTGCAAACCAGAGCCTGCAAATGGAGAGCTCTGCCTGGAACGAATTGTAGTAATTTTTGTTTCAGTGGGTGCCCCTTATGAATGCGCACCATCGTTTTGTGTTGATGGTTGCTTAGATGTCACTGCAGATGTGGATAAATCCATGAGATGGGCATAGACCTATTATTAAAATTCAGTATTTCGCTTGTATTATCTAACACAGCAAAATGAATTCGGATCGGTTTACGCTCTCGGTGGATGACTATCTGGGTAAGTTCATCCCACGTTAAGTTACATTCTAAATGGAACTATTCTAGCATCCCTGATGGTTATAGCTGAAGATTATCTAAATCTCTGTTGATGTGGAGCGACGTAACGTCCTAATATTATGGTACATAACGTGACACGGGACATGCAGCATGCAGTCGGTATCAGTTACATCTGCACCTAGGTTGTAACATTAAATGCTAGGTTGTTTGCATTGAATAAGTAGGGTAGTCCATGTTTTGGCTTGTCGTTTAGTCATTCCTCTAAGAAGTTTCTGTGTTCATGTTCACCAGCAGCTGAGAGGAATGTTCTCCTCTATCTGAACGATGCTGTTACACAACTCCTTGAACACAAGGAGGAATACACACAGTATGGAGTTGTTCGTTATTTTGCAGAATAGTAAGTTATTATTACATGGGACATCTCTCTTTTTCCCTTCCTCTCACTCTCTCTCCTATTCTCTCTCCCTCTTTTACACACACACACACACACACACACACACACACACACACACACAGTGTAGCTTCAATATTTTTCTGGATTCTTGTTCTAACAAGAGGCATGTCAATGGTCCAAATGAAAATGTGTAGTTGTGTCCAAACTCATAACTGCTAAGATGCTGAATTAATCTGCAGAACAAGTAGTTTACTTGATGAATTCAGAAAGATTCCATTTCAAGTGTCCTGAAAACTGCCAGTTTGCATTTGAAAGGGTGTGTGTGTTGGTTTCAGCTTCAACAGTGTGAAGAATGGCAACCATATCCTTTTCAGAGAATTTAACTACATTAAAGCAACACCACACAACCGTGCATCTTTCATCAGGATATTCTGGAGATGTTTCAGACAAATTGGAAAAAACGGAGGTAGGCTACACCGTTACAGCCACTTGGGATAACACACACCCAGTATTTGTTAAAATGTCATTAAGTCATGCTTGGTTTTGTTTGACAGATCTGTTGGCAGCAGTGGAGTACAGCTCACTGCTGCAACTTTTATGCCCAGACTTTCCAACAGAGATGGTACAAAATGCAGCCAGGTAATTTCACCACTGTGTTTTGTAAGGATACTGTCCACCCTGGGAATTACGGTATTTCTTATTACCAATGTCTTTTAACAAAACATATATTTTTTGCAGGATTGTGCTAATGGATGATGCAGTGGACAGCCTGATGTCCTTCTCAGACTTCTTGTATTCTTTCCAAATTCAATTCTACTTTGAGGGTATGGCTCTTTGTTGAGTATGTAAAATTGTATACTGCATACTACAGTATATACAGTCATATTATACTCCATACTATTTGCCATATATTATTGTGTGATTTATTATTCATTGCTGTTAATTGGTTATGTATTGTACAGAATATGTAAATGACCTACAACTGCTCTTTGGTTGAACATAGGGACATAGGAACATCTTTTTGAACCTTTTAAAAACCTATTTATAGCCAACTGTAGCCAGCTGATCTGGAGCTGCATGGTGTCTATGCTAGTAAACTCTCCTGATGCCTTAAAGGCCCACTATGCAACATTTTTCTTTTAATTTAATTTAATTAATCCGTTTCATACTGTTTAGGATGCGAACGAACGGTGTAGAATGCGCCACCGTGGCCAATAGCGGTAGATACAGCACTTGCAATGTTCAGCAGCGCGGTCCGCCTCCAAAAGAATGCAGTGCAATACAATGCAATACAGCGGTCTTTAGAGGGAGCTCGTGAGAGAGAAAAACAGAATGTTGCTTAGCCCCTCTTTAAGATTTGTGCTAGCTAATGAGACTTGCACTTTAGGATCTCAACTGACATTCCAGCATGCTTGACTCCAAGTTTATGGTGCTGTGAGACACAGGGTTTGCCCGTGTGGGTAATGTAGGTTATATTACAAAATACCCAGTTTTGCTTGCCTTTTCTGTAGAGTATTAATTTGGGCCTGGGGACTTACTCATGTGAGATAAGATAAAGGAATGAGGTCATCAGGCCCGTTAACAAACAGACTGCTTTGACTTCAGAGCAGACGCTCTTGAAACACAGTTCACTTCCATCACACACACACACATACACTCACACACTTTCTTTCTCTTGCAGAGTTCCTGGACAGCGTGTCAGTAATTTATCAGGACCTTCTGTCGGGCAAGAGCCCCAACACTGTGATTGTGCCCACCTCTTCCTCAGTGGAGCAGCTCAGCAGCCTGGCTGAAGACGAGGCTGAGGCACAGGAGGCTGTTGACTCGGCCGTCTTCTTGGGATGCATCGAGGCCATGTGTGAAAGGTTCAAGCACAGGTGAGACCATATCTCAGGCATGCTGGAATAAGGCTAAATCGCTAAGTCCTATTGTTTGGGAATACAAGAGAATTTTATTAACGGCAATTCGTAATCTCGAAAATATGATTTGAGGCTTCCATGTACTTTACCAGGTAACTTATGTGGTACATAACATGACCGCCTCACATTGCAGCATGTGCCATTTGAACAAAATGAATTTCCATTCCTAGTCGTGACATGACTTTGAAATGCTCACAGCTTTCATTGGATAGATTCAGTGTTTCAGTGTCCCAAGTCCTGTCAACAGAAAGTCACACACAACCCCCCCCCCTTCCCCCAGCAAATTCTGTCAATTTTTGTATTTCAGGTGGTCACTAAAAACTAAGAGAAACAAAGAGAAAAAAAAAAACTTAAAGGTCTCCTTCCAAAATAAACCGTTTAAGACTTGATGTTTTTACATTACCATAGGTCAGCCCAAGTTGTACTTCTATGCTCAACTTCAAACTGCTCTCCAACCCCTGTAGTCTGTATTCGCCTGTGATAGAAAACTGCCGGGAAAAACGAGCGAATCGGAAAAGCCGTACAAATGTACGTCAATTTGAACATTAGCTATGCAGTTAACCCGCCCTCAAGAAACGTTAGGCTGCCTGCAGACAGACCCACTAGAGGGAGCGTCACAGTGTTGTTAGCCAATCAGAGGTGAAACATTTGCATATCATTAATATTCATAAGAATCCTCTCGAGCTATCCCTGCTCTCGTTTTCACCTAACTAAAATAGCTTGAAACAAGACAACCACAGCAAATTTTTGTCGAAACCAACTCTCATGACATTATTTTAAACAAGAGACCACCACAAAATTAATTAAAATACGATGGAATGAGACCTTTAAGCAACACCTATTTATCATCAGGTCATACTTATTTAGTGAAGGTACCGTAATAGTCATGGAACAGTGAGGAAAGTTTGACTTACAGTGGGAAGTCTTTCTGTCGGACACAAATGCTTATCGTGTTTAATTAGGTTATTGATCCACTTTTTGTTTTCCAGCCACCCCTCCTCCACTGTAGTTGGGGAGATACTGGAGAATTCTCAGCGGGTGTCGTTCTATGGTTTCCTGATGGCTCTGGCAAAGAGTGAAACCATCAATCAGGACATTGGTAAGAGTGCTGGACTCTGCACGCAATATGAAACATTTCGCCCATGGCCCATTTAGGAGAACAAATGTTATTTCAGGATGAGAATCATTGGCTGTAGGATCACATGTTTTCTAAACTGTTGCAGCAGCTGAGTTAAAACACAGTTAATTCTACTTACAGTGCCTTCTCTAAACATCTTTCATCTTATATATATATATGTATGTATATATTTATATATATATATATGTGTGTGTGTGTGTGTGTGTGTAAATACAACTTGGCTGCTTTGCTTAGCAAAATTCAGTGCTTTAGTGTAGATGGTGTGCAGAAGGTGATGGTAGAATAAGGTAGATATTATAAGTTACACTACATACACAGAGAAATTAAGTATGGTAAGTTAGTTCTTTATCACAGCACTTAAGCATGTTTTGGGAGTATCTATACTTAAGTTGTTAACTTTTACTTTACAACATTAATTAATTGCATACTTTTACTTCACTTCATTTTTAATTGGCTGCATAGTTACACGTATCAGATGAAATTGAATTTGGAGGTGCAGTGACTGCAACTAAGTTTTAGGGAAGCTGACTTGTCACTGACAAGCGCAAAGTACAAATTCTCCATTAATCTGTAGATATTATGTAGGCACTGTTTTTTTTATTCTTCTCACTGTGTGATACTTTATACAACACTGTCTATACAATTACTTTCTCTGTATAGGAGCTTTACCAAATAAGGCAGAGCTTCTCATAGACCCAGAGATGGACCAGGAATTGGAGCGACTGTGAGTGAACCCAACACTACCTTATTCCTAGGGTTTATTCATTCATTCATTTGTCCATTTGCATACTGTACATCTGAATCTTCTAAAAATGAAGTGGAATCATAACTGTGCCTTGTTGAATTCACATGCTTGTAGCATCGCCCAGATCTCCATCAGTCCCACCTCCAACAGCAGTGGCAGCGCCACGGGCCTCAAGGAGCCACCCAAAAAGGCCTCGCCTCGCAAGTCCCTCCACCACCGCAAGAGGATTGAGATGGAGAGCGACGGCTCCACGGAGGAGACAGACTCCTCAGAGAACTAGTGCCCCACAGCCCTGGGCCCTGACAGACACATGACCATGAGCGCACCATAGCAACCAAGAGAACAGAACCCTGCATTCAGATACGGAAAAGGCAACATTACAGTATTCTTTACTTCTAAATTAATTCTTCTTAACAGAAGGCACTGGTTTCTCATTTTTGGAAGCGAACCAGAATGTCTGGCTAGAATTTAAGCTACTGGTCCTACTCATTGCATTCCAGCATTAATTTATAGAACTCATTGTACTGTACCTATTTTTGTTTAGAGTTTACTTTTTCACAATTATTTATTGTAAAAGGTCACCTCTGAAAGGTGCTTGTATTAAAGAAAATAACATATTACCATTTGCCTCCTTGTTTTTAGTAGCTTTTTACAACATTTTGTTACACAACAAATAAACCACCATTGTTTTACAAATAGCATTTAATAGGAGTTCCACAGTGCTCACATAATCATTCAAAATAAAAAAAGACAATATACAATGTATAATCACAACCAAAAATAAATTAAAATAGGCACAATCTGTGATTTTGCATGATTGATATGAAGACACGCATGGCCTCAGTTCTACCACCCACAGACACACGGCTGATAACTTTTGGTATTTTTGAACATACTATAGAATTCGTATAATCTGCAATTGTTCATAATTCTTCCTCACTGAAAAATACATTGCCACATTAGAAACTGAACGATTAACAACATTCTCTCTTCAATCTCTTCCGAAGGTTGGCTCGCAACTCAGATGAAATCGTTTATATATACACACACACAATACCAGAGATGTATCGCAGCAGATGAAAGAATGACGATTAACACCAGTATTCAGCTTCCTTGTATCAAGTCATTTTATACTCTGATCTGACCTTTAATGCTCAGTTTAGTTTAAATCCTCATTATTTAACATTTCCAACTGTAAATTAATTTAATCATTTTTGAACAGTTGAGTAAAATTCAATATATTTGGTATTCACAGGCTACACAAGAGCTTGGAGTATAGTAGTAGTCAGGGGGCCTAATACAGAGGCAAAAACTAGCACTGGTTTTAACGGCAGCTCCATGGTAACTGTCGTGAACCAGGAGAGAGAACACAATGGGAGGCAAACATTCAGCGAGAGAGATCCCAGGAATCCCAGGTTACGTTTGTCTGTTACCCCCAGAATGTGCCGACAAACACTTAGCCTTACAAATGGATACAGAAGTGTGAATTTGCACTGATCTTGAGACCATCTACACGCTGTGAGATACTATAAATTACGAGTGTTAAGTGGTGGGGGCGGGGCAGAAGGCTCCTGAAGGTCTGGCCTACATCACTGAGAGAGGCCTGTGTAAGCTGTACTGTGTTGTGCTTTAAGTTCAAAAATAAGAACTGCACTTTATAACCAGCTTGATCACGTTTTATAGCACGTTGACTCACAAGATCTCTCAACGCCAGACATGGATTATAGCCATAAAGAAATGGGTCTTTCTGTAAAGCTGGTAGGTAGGTAGGTAGACTCAGTTAGAAATGGCAACTCCAGTACTGTGTAAGCCAACGCCATGACATTTAAGATGGATGTGAACTTATATGTTTGTCTACATCAGACCCCAAAGTAAAAACAACCATTAAATGGATTTCTATTATCCATCATGCAACACTTTATAAATGATCTAGCGTGATGCAAAACATTTAGTAGGTGCAGTGCATGTTATTCGAGGAAGATATCTTCTGTTGGACAAGAATATGCCATGTGTTCTTTGTAGTACTGCTGGAATGCTTTCCTGTTGAGAGACAGAGAGAGAGAGAGAGAGAGAGAGAGAAAGAAAAAGAGAGAGAGATCTATAGTACTTCTTGCACTATAGTATGGGCTAATGTTTGTTAATACTGCCTAATGTGTAGCCAGTTAGAAGAAGTGCTATTCCCAGTAAAAGGAGAAGAAAACAACAACATGGAGTGGAGTTGGCCAGACAAACTCACCCCACAGATGCGGCTAGAGCTGTGGTAGAATCCTCTGAGAAGAAGACATGACAGGCAAACCGCTGATAGGCTGGGTGTTTGGTAATTAACCCAAAATACCTACAAACAAAACAACAATTCAGGGCCACGCTGTCTGTAATCACGATCACAGCCATGTGAAAGAGTGGTAATGCTTCGAAAGGCACTTTAAAAATCAATTCTAAGAACACTTGGAAAAGCAATGATGGCTGAGAACTGTTGCTAAACTGGGGCTAAACTTTCTTGGCTTACTTTTTGTTTTTTGGATGGCATCCACAAAATGAGACGTTTTTCAGCTGGAAGAAATGACAACACTTATCCCCCTGTGAAGAGAGAGCACATGTTCTTAGTCACCCTCTTGACCCCCCTTGTGCTGATCTGTGTGCCTATGTGGGGGTTAGCTCAGGACAAACAGCCACACACTGGCTTAGGATCCCCACGCTCCTGCCCCAGGCCTCTGAGGACACGCTTTGTCTCTGGTCCCTGGACAGGGAGACCCTCCAGCATCACGAGTTGCACTATAACGCCAGTAAATCTCAAGGAAGGCGGTTATGCAAGGGGATTACAGCCAGTGGATGGCTGCAGTGCTGCAGAGCGACCTCCTGGTGGCAACACTGACCTTTGGAGGCCCCATATAAAATCACACATAATTTGTGAGTCATGAAGAGACACTGCCTGATTTCTAGCGCATTGGACAGATTGCATAAGACTGTAAAAATCTGATTAATTACACCAAGGGTCGATTTTGGGCTATTATTGTGAGATTGCTACAAGATCCAATGCAGATTCATGCTAAGCCACGTCTAATACAATGAAAAAAATTCAACATACTCTGTCAGCTGTGTGGCAGTCATCTTGAACTATTATCTTCACACCCCTCAGGTTGATCTCCACAACGCACATCGAAGGAGGACAGAACTGCATTCGCAGTCGTCTGTTTGTAGCAATCTGGGCGCAAGTGATGGTCAAGTAAGTGATTGTAACATTTTAAAATATTGATGCATTTGTTTGGCTGGCTCAGTACATTGTTTTCATATGAAGTATACCTTATGCATAGCTGCACAAAGAACGTCATTCCCTTTATGGTATGGCACCTGAACAGAGCCAAGGAATTTCACCCAGAAGGTGTCCACCCAGTCACTCTTCACCTCTGATTTAAAGACAACTTGGCAATTATTAAACGGTGGCAATTATTCATAATTGATTTTGCATTATTTAATTTAATTTCTCAGAAATATGTATTGCGGACTGACATGAAAACGTATGATATATAATGATGATAAATCCAGTTACATTTAGATTTGGCCCCTTTAACCGTGTGAGTACCACATGACCACTACATGCTAACAATTTAGCACTATGCATCAGATTTTAAAAATCATTTATTTAAAAAAGCAATGGCTCTGTACCTTTGGCTTGTTCCGTTTCCTTGGCAACCTTGACAGCATAGAAGGCGGGGAAGATGCCGCGGGCCCCGGTGCGCATATTGTAGGCCTCACACCACAGATCCTCTGACTGGGTCTCCAGCAGGAGCGGGTCGTCAGCCTCCAGCTCCAACTCGTCCTCATGGCGTGGGACAAACCTGCAGGCCAGCACACATGGAGAACTCAGTGCCACAATGCAGGTACGCCCGGCCTATACACTTATGAGCCGGATTATTAACCAAACAGCTTCTGGAGGATGCTTCCAACATGATCAATCAGTGATTAGACAGAATGTGTTTCAAACTGGATACACACCTCACAAAGTCTCTTTTTGGATTCAATTTACATATAAAGTTCTACACAACCTTAACAAGCCTGAGTTATTCTGGGGCAAACACTGGTCAATGACTGCACAAAATGAAGATATCTAGAAAAAAACTGATCAATAACTAAACAAAATCCGATCCTGTATAGCTTGCATGAAAGGAACATAAGGCAAGGTCAAAAAAAGTCTGTCAATAAGGTGCTTTAAAGTCTGTAAATAAATTCCTTTATAGCTAACCCTATAGTAAAAATAAGCCTATTATGAGCTGAAGTAGAAAATAAAATAATCCTGCTTTAGAATCTAATGATCAGATCAATAGGGAGCCGGACAATATAGAGACACAGAGAGAGAGGGAGAGAGAGAGAGAGAGAGAGAGAGAGAGAGAGAGAGATTCATGTAAAGTACATTCATAAACTCATGAATATCCTTCTACACTGGATGTGTTTACTCCTCCTACCTGAACACTGCTCTGTGCGTCTGCTCCCGTTCCTCCCCAGCAATGACACAGGAGAACAGACCAAACGTCTCTGCGCCTGGCGTCAACACAGCAGAACAGGCAGCTTTACAATGGTTTTGATTACCTTTTCCATGCAGTGTTTTCATGTGGCTGTAACAAGCAGGGAGGCAGGGCCAGTTTCACCTCAATCCGCTTTTAAGGTACAAACACTAGCTGATGCTCCAGGCAGTGAAAGAAATGGAAAAGAAAGCTGGCATTGTGTGAACTATTCCACATGGCTCTGTACTTGGCCCCCTGCCATTTTCTCTCATGTTCTTTCTGCTTCCCAGTCGGCCTTTCTCATTAATCAACATGTTTACTCTTTTTCTTCATTTCGCAACACAGACAATTACCACTTACAGATGTTCTCCTGAGAAATCCTATTCACATGCACACCACTAGTAGAGGAATTATTCACAAATATCTCAAATAAAAAGCTATTGAATTTAAAGTACATTAAGTTGATTAAACTATCTTTCTCTAAATATCGTTGAAGGACGTCACATTTACCAAAACAAGTATCCGACCACATCTCTGCAGGACCTATTGTTGAACTACGACCAAATTGCACAGAATAAGCAGATTTATTATAATCTTTGTTATTTTTTCCATTTCTATTTTTAGAATGACTGTTTAGTTTCTTTGTTGTTTGCCTAGGTCTGAAGGTTAATGCCACCTACCAGACAAACGGGATGCACGGCCACTGGCAAAAACATTCCGGAATTTGCGTGAACGTGGAACGTCCAAACTGGAATCTGTGGTGGTGGCCGCTGACAGGCCCGAGGACTGCTCTCTCTTTAACCGCCTGTGTGGCCTCTCCTTGCCCTCCTCCTCCTCCTCCTCCTCCTCCAGTGCCGATTCGTAGACGGTGTTGTCATCGCTATCGCTGTCCTGGTAGGCCTTGTAGCACTGCTTGAGGCTGACCAGCTCCAGCTGTGCGTGCTCGTCCACCACCAGCGTGTACTTGACCGAGTCATACGACAGGCCGCTGGCGTCGGAGCTGCTGACCGTCGGCTCTGCACCAGCTGCCTCCTCTGCTGCTGTGGCTCCTGATGCTGCTGCTGTAGCTGCTGCTGCTACCATGGCTGGTTCTGCAATCGCGATCATTGCCGTCCCTGCGGCCCCTGCCACAGCAGCCACCCCGTTCACCACCACGTCCTCCTCCTCCTCCTCGTCCACCTCTGCTATCGTTCTCCAGGCCGTCTCCCTGCCCACCGCCTCACTGAGGCTCACAGTCCGGCGGGGCGGTGTGGGGGGGTAGACTCCGTCGTCGTCCTCATCCTCCTCGCTGATGGAGGGCTTGGGCTGGGCGTGGTTGTGGTGGTGCGGATGGTGGTGATGCTGCGGGCATGGCGGTGGGGCCTCGCTGTCCGAGCTGAGGGACATGCGGTTGCTGTCGCTGCTCTGGGAAAGGGACGGCCGCCCGCTGCTGCTACTGTCGCCGTTGCGCTGCTGCCTGACCTCCTCTTCCTCCTCCTCCTCCTCATCCTCCTCTTCCTCAGGCTGGTCATCCATATCGGCATAGTTCGTTTCAACGCCACCAAAGTAGCGAGGGTAGCGCTCCTGCTCTTTATAGACGCGCTCCCCGTTCTGGGCCGGGTAGCGCACGGTCTCCCGGCTCCCGTTCTGCACCTTGTTGTAGTGGGCCTTCTCCACGCTGCCCTCCACAGCGGCCACTGAGGCGCGGCAGGTGTGCACCTGCTCCCGGATGGGCTCCCCGGCCGTCTCCCTCATGGCTGGCTCGGCAGCAGGTGCGGTGGCGGTGCTGGAGGTGCTGACGGTGCTGGCGTTGGACTTCCCCGTGCTGAGCTTGGCCGCGCTGGGCTTCTGGTGCTGAGAGGCGGTGGGCTTCTTCTGAGCCCTGGACTCCCCGGCTGCCTTGTGAGAGGACGTGGAGGTGGGGCCACTGGCATGCTTAGTGCATGCACGCTCCACCCGCTGCACTTTGCCTCCATCGCTGCCCTGTTCCCCTGGAACGCGCGCACAAACACAGAAACAAGATTATTTATTAGGCAACAAGCTACAAGGGGGAAGGGATTATAGAGGCAATATCCTCGCCGCATATGCTGTGTTTTCACACAAAAAGCACACAGAGGGGGAATGTGTAAATCCCCTGTTAAAAGACCTGCCACTACAATGAGTGGACAATAATAATAGCAACCTTTTGCCTCATAATTGCCACATGCTTTAATAACATTTCAACATTTCTTGCCAGAGTTCCAAATACTATTTAGCTCAGTGTAATACACCTCAGCTTACCTGTTCCTTTCTCCCTCCTTCTGTCCTTCTCTCTCGATAAGGAGTTATTGTTTATTGTGTCCTGCCGTACAGAGGGAATATAAAGGAAAATGCTTATTAACTACAAACTGTACAAATAAGCACAGTTATACATAGAACAAAACAATATTTAAAGGAATATCCAAATGCACAGAAATAGTTTTACACAAATGACTTTCTCGGGTTTACATCTTCACACATAAAGTAAAATACCAAGCAGTGTTAATTACTGTCTACACTTTGTCTACATTGACTGACGTGTTCACGTTTCTGCTACTGAAGGTTTTTGATCCCTGCTTTGTAGGTCCCCTGAAGGTCCCCTGCTTTGTAATATCATGTGACATAACGCAAGGTTGCTAAGTGATGCCAATCGGCAGCCAAACATCTCCAATCGATGTCTGCACTAGCTGTGACTCAGGCTTAACGGGTGCAGTGCTGACGTCACAGTCTTCTGGGAAGTCAGAGTGGGGAGACAGGGGCAGGAGAGACAGAAGCAGAGGGAGGGAGAGAGAGAATGTAGAAGAGAAGAGGAGAGGGAGGGAGAAAATGCTTCCGTCACAGACACAGAGAGATAGAACGAGGGCGAACCTAAGAGGGAGGCCAGTGAAGAGAGAGAGAGAGAGGGAGAGAGAGAGAGAGAGAGAGAGAGAGAGAGAGAAAGAGAGATAATAAAAGAGAATGAATAAGAGGTTCCTGGGTGGGTCCTGACTCAAGAGTGTAAGAAGAGCTATTGGCACATCATCAGGACTGGAGGATGTCGCTATGGAGATGAGAATAGTGCCAGTTTGAGGAGATTGATTATAATAGCACATGAAGGGATCTCAGCACAGCCGCCACTTCCATCTTTTTCTCAGTCTTTCTCAAAGTCACTACATCAATCTGTCAGAAGGCTTATGGTTTTGCTGAAGGTTTTGCTGCATCTGGGAGGCAAACAAAAAAGCCTGAGCTGCTCCAGCCAGCGTTGAAATCTACAGTAAGCATGCTTTCAGTACGGTCACATACAAATCCAGCGCCCAAATCCTCCCTCTCTTCCACCACACACTTGTGGGCGTCAATTAGTTTGCCTTGGATATAACGCCCTCCAGATTGAGTTGGATGGAGAATTAGCGACCTCCTAATACCTATCATGCCCTTTGAGCTGACAGCCTGTGCCAGAGGCATACAAGCCAGCTAACGCCCGCTTGCTCCCTGCCTGCCCACTCGTCTGCAACTCTGCCCGGCCGGCATGAGTGAATCTGACACAACCAGGATTAGGGATTACAGGAGATGCCCTGCGTCCTCGCCAGGGGCAACAACAGGTCTGCTGACCTGGATGTGCTAAGCACTAAGGAACCATGTCAGAGTAGACAGAACATAAGGTAGGAATATTGGAACATAAAGGTGGGAATGTTGGAGGAATGTTAGAATAAATGGTAGGAACACTGGAGAAATGTTAGAACACAAGGTGGGAACATTGGAGAAATATTAAAACACAAGGTGAGTGCATTGGTTGAATATTAGAACACAAGGTGGGAACATTGGAACAATGTTAGAACACAAGGTGGGAACACTGGAAGAATGTTAGAACACAAGGTGGAAACATTAGAGGAATGTTAGAACACAAGGTGGGAACACTGGAAGAATGTTAGAACACAAGGTGGAAACATTAGAGGAATGTTAGAACACAAGGTGGGAACACTGGAGAGTTTTCAGTGTTCTCAGTGGTGGAAAGTATGCTTCAGCACGATAATAAATTGTTCAAAAATTCTGATAGAAAGTTCTTTAAGTCAACATTCTAATGATCCCTAACTTCTCTAATCAATGACCGGGCACTTCACAGAGAGACATATCTTCTTCCTAACAAGATTAATTAGTGAATGATCCCACCTCAGATCTACAACCGCTGTCAAAGTCAAAATTACATTTTAATATCTCTAAGACATTCATAGGGCTATCAAGCACTCTGTATAACTGCTTTGAAGTTGGCAGCTGATTTACTTGAGCTGTATTATCTTGACTAGAAGTTAAACACGTGACGGCAGATCAACAGCACACTACAGCGCACTATAGATTATAACAAGAGAAAGAAAACTCTCTGTGAGCACGGGGTTGAGACCTCAGTCTGAGCAATTACTTGAATCAGAGCTTTACTGCATGCGTGGAATGACAGGTCTCTCCTCGCTGTGCACTTAACTCTGAGTCCTGCCCCTAGGCTTCACATCAACAAAAGGCCTCATATTCAGCACTCAGGTAAGGTAACAGCAGGCTGCTGACACGTACCTCAGATGGCCTTTATGGCAGTGGAGGGGATAGCTTGGCTTGTTGCCTTTCGTTTAATACCTAAAAATATAGTACAATCAATGCCAAACAATTAGCAAAATGGTGATTTCGGGACTCTGCTGATCCACCACCGATCGCTCTAAACCTGCCACAAAGCCATCATGAAAAAACAACAGACAATCACTGCCCTTCACCGAGACGCTGAGAAATAACACAGGATCAACTGTCATATACAGGCCATCTTTTAAGAACCAAAACAGCAGGACACAATACAAGTCACCTGAGCTAGCCATGACACCATCCCCAATCCACCATCTTCAATCTATATTCAGGTCAGCAAACAGACATCAACCCGTAGGCTTGGTGGAATTCTAGCCTGTGAGGCTGGTGAAGCTGGAACTGTGGCACGGTACAATCATAGACACTGGATGTCTGCCATGCCGTCAACACCTTCCCTCTCCACCGTCCATATGTACACCCCTCCCTGCCCAGGCCTTTCAAAACACACACACAAGCATTTGAGATGCAAACAGCAGGGGAGGGTAAAAGGGCCAGGCCAGGCTACCCTCCACCTTCCTGTTAACCTCACCTGAGTGCGGGGCACCTGGGGGAAGAGGTTGAGGGTGGTGGGCCTTTTGGGCCGGTACGTGTCCATGACGACAGGGGCTGCTGCAGGCTCCCTCAGAGGTTGTCGGAGGTCGGGCGGCGTGGCTGCCCCAGGCCCCTCCTGCTCCCGTGTCTGCCGTTGTCGGGCCGCATCGACGGGCTCCTTCCTCCCCGACGCCGTCGTTGTCGTGGTCAGTCTAGTCGCTGTCGTCGTCCTCCTCCTACTCCTCCTCCTCCTCGGCTCTTCCTCCTCCTGCTGCTGCTGCTGCTGCTCGTCGTCTTCCTGGATCCCACCCTCCTCTGCAT
>JAGFZM010000092.1:1407074-1443890 GCA_017657215.1 Limnothrissa miodon | reverse complement strand
AGGGAGGGAGAGAGAGAACGAGAGAGCAGGAGAAGGAGAGGGACAGAGCGTGAAGGAGGGAGGGAGGGAGTTGGCTGCAGAGAGAGAGAGGGGAGGGAGAGGGAGAGAGCGAAGCAGTAGGGGAGTGCGAGAGCGAGCGAACCAGCCAATCACGGCCCAGCATGACATCATCATCAGCCTGATCGTCTTCCTTCTCCCTCTGCTGCCGGTGACTCTAATTCAATCAGAGAACAATAAACGGCAGCACCACACAAATACACCAGACACATCTGTGCCACAGTGAGGGGCCATCCTCTCACTGACAAGAATAATAACACATCAAAAACACATCTTCCTCTTTTAAAAGGAAATACACCAAAAAAAACACCAGGAAATGCAACACCTTACAAGGGCAAGCCTACAAACAAGGTCTCTGTCACAAACAGGGCTGATTCCCAGCAGACTAACCTGCTTGCCTGTGCTCTACACTGTGCCTGTGTTTGTGTGTGAGTGTGTGTGTGTGTCCATGTCAGTAGTCAGTAATCTCCTAATATCGTCCTGTCAGTAATTAGTAATCTCATAATAGTTTTGGTTCACTGACAGCATGGCTGCATCTGCTCCCCCACTCTCTGGCTCTTACCAGCTCCAAATCAACAGGGCTCCCTCCTTCTCTCCTCCGCCACAACATGACAGCACCACCCCCTGTGACCCTCCACCCTCCACCCTACGCCCAGTCAAATTACCTGATGCCCCCCAACCCAGTCTCTGTGTACTGGGTTTTAAGGCACCTAAATAAAATATGGAGGAGAGAGAGGGAGAGAGATGGAAAAAGAAAGAGAGAGCGAGGGAGGGAGGGAGGAGGGAATGGCCTAAAGAAAATACACAGCTCAGAATGAGTCTGTAAGGCAGATACAGCAGGCTGCATGATGGTAAATGCATCACTGGAATGGTAATCAAAACACTGTGGTTTGTGTTAAGGGGCTTTGGAAGCCTTAACACGCTTGTGTTTGCTGACTGCGTGCGACTGAGCCGCCGGACTCCCTCGCTGGCGTTACTAGGTGACAACATGACGACAGGCATGGCAAGGCAGGGTGGAGTGGAACAGTCGACAGAGGGGAGAGGAGAGGGGGGAACCGGGGATTTCTCCGCGTGAGAGCTGGCGAGCACACACCCCGGGGGTGAAGAACACACACACACACACACACACACACACACACATACACACACAAAAAAAATCACAGGCTGACAAGGAGAGATACAGATACAAACACACATGCAACAGATCTGACTCCTCCTCGGATAAGCCCACAGCATGGCTCCAGTCCTTTGAGACCTAGCGATAGAACGATCAAAGATGACGTATTTTAACAAGATCAACCCTTACCCCCCACCTCCCCTCGTGAATTGGGATAACTGTGAACAGATGTGACGGCTACCAGTGGACCAATTATAGCATATGGTTGGTAGTGAGAGAGTGTGAGTGTAAGAGACAAGTGCTCTTGGTGTGTATGTGACAATGACTAGTTATTAAGATTAAGAGATCCCCGACCTGTCTCTACACCAGCTACACCAGCACCAGCAACACACAGAGTTCTGAGAGAAAGTGTGTGTGAGTTCAGTAAGATGTGCCCTGCGCTCTTCAGATTGTGTTGTCCCCTTACGTTCACATCCACGGTGCAGTAGGTGGGACTGGGCGCCTGCTCATCGTCGATCTCTGTGACCTCGGACAAGTCGTCGTCCTCGTACTCCTCTAGGCTTATGTCATGGGTGAGCCTACCAGAAGAACACACAGTGAGGGACCAGATCCCTACAAACAGCCCCTGAGCTTGATCTACTGTAGTAGCAGTGCCACTAAAGCATACCCCCCACCGCACCCACATCGCAATTAGGCCCATTACATAAAAAATCCAAACATTATAAAATTAATACAGATGTTTATGACATATGAAGCAGCAGTTAATCTACGTCTAAACTGATAAACAAAAACAAAAATACAAATATAGGCCTATTAAATGAAGACCAGTGAGTTAGTTTTGAGTTACAGTAGACTATATGATTTACATAAAGGAAAAACGCCAGTATGTGCGGTGCGATGCGACGGAGACCTTGAAGGCTCTTACAGCTTTGACTAATTGCCTCGTTAGAAATGCAAAGACTCCTGACTGATGGAATATTATAAGCTGGAGCTTTCAGACTGCAGGAACACACAGAACAACCCGAGCACAAAACCAAAGCCCTCCCCAAGTCAACTTAACAACTATAGGCATGCTGTACAGGCTGTGTTTGAACCATCCACTCATTCACTGGTCTGCTCTATAAATAAGTACCATCAATAAGTACCATCCAGTTCTTACAGTTACTAAATAAGTACCATAGTTATTCACATACTGTGTCAGTGACCTGAGCAGTGAATTAATGGGTGTTGTGGATGCAGGGCTAGTGTGTAGAGAAGAGGCCAGGCCTGAGGTGAGCCTGCACAGCTATACTGTACCATTTCTCCCACTGCTCCTCCACCCAGCTCTCGCCATCCTCGTTGGACTCCATGGCCAAGCACAGCACCATCTAGCTGGGGAGCCACACCACGGGGCGGAGGGGATCGAATTACCCGGAGCAATTAACAGACACTTCCCTTCCTCTTCAGTGCGGAGCATAACAGGCACATGCACCAACACCCACCCACACGCACACAAACTTCAAGGATGGAGCAGTGAAGCAAGCCTGTGCATCCAGCATGTGGTGTCGGTGTTGGTGAGGATGCTCAGAGGCGAATGTGCTGCGTGCTTCCCTCCATCCCTCTGCTCTGCTTCCCCGTGCCTACTAAAGTCACCGACCAGGGGAAACAAGAGGAAGGAAGGCACAGAGCTCAAAAGGGAGGGACCAGTAGGAGGGGTGAAGGGGTGAGCGTGTGAGTGAGACAAGGAGAGAGAGAGAGAGAGAGAGAGACTGCTTTGAACAGGGCACTCTCGTTAAAAGCCTGCCACTGCTATGATGGATAGGCCCAATCGATGCGGCTCAAGTTGCCGCCACCAGAGTGGCCCAGTCTAGAACAGAACAGAGCGGAGTAAAGCACAGCAGAGGAGGCAGCCGAGGGATGCTGTGGCCCTGATCAATGAGGACTGATCCCTCTGGAAATAAGCAGCAGCTCAGCGCCTGTCCTGCTGAAAAAGGAGTATCCAGGAGCGTCAGGAGCCTGCTGTCTTTTTGCTGGCCTCTCCACCTTTAATTTGCTGCTGCAAGTACTTTCAGTTCACGCCTGGGCAAAGTGATGACTGGAGGAACAAGACTAGGTGTCAATTAGAGAGAAAAGGGGAGATTATCTGCTGAATCTACCTCAGGAGCATGTGTGTTATTCCAGCAATGGAATAGATAGAGAAGTGCGAGGAGAGGGGGAAATAAAACTAATTAAAGAGGGGTGGTGGGCATTTGAGGACACAGCTGAGAGACGGACAGCTCTGGTCAGGACACTCCACATGCATGCAGCCAAAGGGAAACGGCCCCCACTGAGCTGCCATTGGACAGGCCCAGAAGGGTTATAGAGGGGCCTTTATCCAGTGCCCCGCTAAAGTGTCCCATTCTTTTAGGACACGTAAGACGACAGCTTTCGAATATGATAAGTGATATATAAGTTTGGCTGAATCAGGCAAATAATTGTAATTGACATCTTGTTTTAAAACCCAAACAAAACACAGTTGTTTAGCACATCCATGTAAGCATCAGGTCTACAAGTGTGGTCGAGAACACTGCGTGCATAAATACCATTGCTACGTACATAGCACTTACATACCAATGCTATTTCTTTCCTTCTACAGTATTAGCAGCATAATGTATACACCTTAGTTAAAACAGATAATTATGAAAATAGAAAAATACTTAAAATAGGAAATAGAAATATACTTAAATAAATAGATAAACAAAAAGCTATTGCTAGGAAATGTTACCATCAACCGGTTTTTCGTTTTATGCTGCTACAGGAAAATTGATCACATGCTGCCATCTGGTGGTTTCGCGATGTACCTATGGGCATGGAAAAAACACGTGAAAGGGGAAAAAAAGAAACCAACATTTTCAGAATGTTTTAAGGAATTTATTTGATATATTGTATCCTACAGAAAAAGCACTGGATGCAATATATCCTCCTAGATGATCTTGAGGCTGATTGATGCATGTAGTGCGGAGGCATTCATAAATTACTGCCTACAGACAAGTGGGTCACAATTCCATCAGCGCTTTAATGAAAATAAACTCTTTTGTACAATACAAAAAAAATAAATAAAACTATTCCACAAAGCTTCAAAGGAAAACAGATTACTCTGAATGTACACATTTGCGTGGAATGTACAATAATTTGGTGACCATTTTACAGCTACTGATGTCCAAGGACAAATTGTATTGAGGGAGGGGAGAAAGGATGGTAACGAGCAGTGTTTCATTGGGATCTACTCAGCAATGCATCTTGTGATTATCTGAAAGGTGGAGCGCTGAGGAGTGGGGGTTTTCATGTACAAGAGGGCTAAGCAATGCAAAAATGACACAGACAGGCATGTATGTGCGTTGTATGATGGGTCTTCATTCGGAGTCGAGGGCACACTGAGGCAATGCTGAGCTTGGAAGCCGATGAGCGACTCATTCTTCGACAGAAAGAAAAGTTTTTAATCAATGCTTAGGTGAACAGCTGATGGAAAATTCAGAGCGGTGCTTTGAACATTTCATTCAGGTGATGGAGAGTTCTGAGACATCAGAGCGGTCATTTTAACATTTCAGAGAGGGAGTGACTGTTAGACCAGATGCTGGTAAAATGACACTGCACATTTTGATTAAAAGAAGAAAAAAAATCAAAACAACAAAAAAAAGGAACTTTTACATATGGATTAGCTTTGAATGCCACAAGATAATTAGTCAAGCGGATGGATGCTGCTAAAGATGTTGCTGTGACACATTGATTGCTGTGTTCAGCTGACCTACTTTACAGCACTGCAACTTATCAGGACTAATTAACGCCTAGCAGACGGCCTACGTACTAAAAAGTTGTCCCATCATGAGAGGTCTTCTTCACACAATTATGATGGGATCTAGCCTGCATGTGAACTAAATGAAGAGTTAGGAATTACATTCTTCAATGACATACTCTCTTACTCACTCTCTCTCCCTCATTCACAGGGCTTTTGGCATCTTTACTCCAACTCCAGCTATTCTTTCAGATGTATGCCAGTCTGATAACTTCAGTACTTTATGATTTTGAGACTAAATTAGAACCAGGAATTTTCCGAAGGTCGTCCATTTACAGTGAAAGGCTCTGGCCCCAAATTTCTAAATGTATACTTCTATAGTGTGTACTTCTAAGTATTGATTTAGAATTTTCAGACCAAACTTGACCCTGAACCCTGAACGCCAAAAACTGCAATTGTTTGGTAATTTCAATAATCTTTTTTTTTCTTTCAAATTTGTCATCCAGCAAGGTTAGTATGCTCAACAGTTGGCTTCAGACCCGGTTTATACTCCACTTTCTTTCTCAGTGCAACACAATGCATGTCACAGAATGAGCTCAAATCCTGCAAAATTCCACACAAAGCCTCGTGTAATACATTCAATCCAAAACAGAATTCTGTCATTTTGGCATAAAGAAGAACGGAGGGAAAATGTGCAGGAGAAACGTGGAGAGCGTTGAGGAACTCCAATATTACAAAATACCAGTCTTTGATTTCTCCTCTTTCCCCATCCCACTCCACTTCCAGGCGTCTACTGTAAAAATCTTTGGTCACTACTAAACTATTGCTAAGTTGTCAGATTTTCATTTGATCAGAATCTGCTTTATTCGTCACTCCGTCTCCTGGAACCTGCTCTGATGACTACATGATCTGAAGCCCTTTGTCTTATGTTAGCTGAATGTGGATGGTTTTAGTTTTTTTGCGTGATGCCTGCACCATAATCATTAGCAAGACGGCAAAAGCTACAATCAGGTTGTTACACAGCTAAAAAGGGGTTTCTCCAACCAAGTCAGACACATATTGTATGCCTATGCGGGGCAACCTACAGGACCGGTGCAGGTCAGGGTTATGACAGAGACAAGGAGGCGGAGAGGCATCAGCTCTCAGACCACCAGTGCTAGCACACAGTTGGAGTAATAAAAATCAGCTGATGCGTTTTCTTCAGGCGATGCTTTTGCGGCTGTTTCTCTGCAAGGCAACGCAAGCCGTGTGGAGGGGCATGCCAGGGTACATCTCCTTAGTGTCTCAACGAGGGGTCGTGCGGCGCATCAGACATCAGGGGCCACCTCTGCAGGACATCTGGATCTGCCCGATCACAGCCTCCTCCGTAGCAGACCTCTCCTGCCATCCTTACAACTCCTGCTTCGTCATGGGGAGGCCGTCTGATATGTGTCTGCGCAACAAACATTACAGAACAACAAACAATCAAGTTATTGAGCTGATTAGACAAACTGAGACTGAGAGGTGGACAAAAGTAGACACAGCAGACAAAACACTAAAGCCCTGTGTGGTTGCTTTTCTTTCCAGGTAGTCAACTAAAAATCGGGACAGCTGAATAGTAACCTTAAACAGTGAGGTCTGTAGACATAATAATAAGTTTATAGCTGTGTTCGTAAAGTCCACTTGTTCACTATAGAGGTGAATCAGTCATTTTGTAGGGTTGGTCGAAATTCCAACAAACAATTCCATTCACTAGTTAGCCCCCTAGATAGTAAAGTCTATGTAGTGAATGAGTGAACTAGCGGACTTTTCAAACACAGCTATACACTGCATTATTACATGGATGTTTTTGTGCAAGTCCTGGCAACGCCTTCCTGAGCAGGCTGCAGTATTGAGACGGAGATGAGTACCGTAAGCTATTCCTGCTTGGCGGAGGGCGTGCTGGTGTGCTGCACTTTGGAATGCGAGCAGCGCTGGGCGCTCTGCAGCTCGCTGGGCCAGCCTCTCTTGCGCTGGGTCTGCGTCGCTGCTGCTGCAGCAGCCGCAGCTGAAGGAGAGGCTTCCACGGCTGTGGTCACTGTGGATGAGGTGACGACTGCTGCTGGTGCTTCCGTCTGATCTGTGGTAGTTGGGGCTGCATGCGACTTGGACTCTGCACCTGGGAACCACACGAACACAGAAGGGCTACATCGCATCTGTTATTATTAGACATAGCCTTCAAAACATGCAACACTACCACTAGTGGGGCAAGCGGCTTAGAAGGGTCATCAAAAACAGGCTCTACGTTTCCCATTGAAGATGTACATTTCCCATTCAGGATGGAACTGCTTAAGGGCATTTTGGAGGATGGATATGGAAATGGTCAATGTCCTGAAGGAATTTTTATACCTTCAACTCTATTTCAAAGGTGGCGGACTATTGTTACAAACAGGAAAATAATTAAGTGATTAACTACACTGGTATATTATGTTCTTTCCCAGAGATTCATAAAAATCTGTAATTTTTAAGAGAAACCAATACTTACGCAGTCATTTGGTATCTGACAGAGTAACATCCATGGATTGTTTGCATTCCAACAATCATGTGGTTGAGTCCTACTCATAAACATGGTGTATGTATACCCCAAATTAAAATTCTCACAGAAATAACTTCAGTTCTGTACTTGTAGTACAACTGATCAGACTTGGGTGTGTAGAGGCCCAATAGAAGTGAGTAAAATATGAGGCATACATGATCTATGGCAATGTCCCTTGGATTGAGGAGGCGAGTGAACAGAATCAGAGTTTAAGACAGACACTACCAGGATGACGAACAACCTTTGCTCCAGTGGGATGAGAGCATAGACATGGACAGAAACCCCTGCACAACATAAACTACCCATTTTCTAGAACTTTTCTTGTGATTGAAACAATCAAAAACATTCAGGTAGCAGTTTTTTTGTTGTTAGGGAGGGGTGAATGGGAGTGAATCCATCCTTGCTGATTATACATGAGACGGACACCACATTCTGATGGAGACCTGGAGACGCTTCCAAGGCAAATGCTACCCAAGATGCTACTTGTACTTTAAATAAACTGGCTGAACCAGGTATCCTGGTTTCATTTAACCCCAATGGCACCTGAGAACAAGCAAGTTGAATATGAAGCTTAAGGGGAAAAGCTCAAAAGACCAATATGATCAACCAAAGAAGGGTCTACACAGACTGTCCTCCCATTCCAATAGGCAGGGACAAAGATTGGGTTAGCTTAGCCAAGAAAATTTTAAGTCTGACCAGGAAGAGCAATTTGAGTGGATCTAGTAATTTGAAGACACCCAGGTTCAGAACGGGATCCAACTCCAGTTGGGGTTGCCAATCACTGGTTACTAAATGGGAGTAATTTAAGAGGCTAGATAAATCTGATGACCACACTCACAGCACAGAATTAGTTTAGCACATTCAGTTGACATCCAACAACCCTAGGACTGCAAAGACACCAGAGCAGTGAAAATGGCCATGGGATGCTGTGTGTACCCTGGAACTGAAGCTTCTGGCAACCAGTTCACTTCCACCAGCTACTGTATATAACACAACCATAGAGCCATGTCATTACACCAGTGCTGAACACCACTACACCCCATCATGCCATCATAAGCATGGTCTAATCCCCTCCTACAGAAAGCAAGAGAGATGACATTGGGGAAGAGTTGAGAAGAAATGTTTCCATTTAAGGGGCTACCCTGGCTCAGGTCTCCCCACTTTCTCCATCATTGATGTGAGAGAAAAATCACAAAAATACGTGGCTACACTGTTGGCCTTAAAAACTGAAATCTCTTTATTTTCAGTGTGTTTATGCATTTACACATGAAAATAAGTAACTATGAACAACACATGCTTAGAGGTCAACACAAAAGCAAAGGAACAATGAATTTTATACATTACTTTACATTACTTTACATTACTAACGCTTTTTACAATGCTTTTAATGATATACACTGAGCTTCAGAAATATATATATATTTAAATAAATTTGTCAATACACAGAAATTTCAGATATAAATTGTACACATTTCAAGTGAATATCAAAAATATGTCCATTAAATGTAGAAATTATTGGTGTCAGATTCCCAGATATTCCTAAACAATGGTGGCAATTTAGCAACACTGCTGTGATGCAGATGAACATTGGAGCTCATGTATTCCGGTCCTTACCAGTGGTGCTGCTGCCACTGGCCTGCGAGTCATCTGATAGAGATGGCTCGACCTCTTCCTGGATGGTAGGTACAGAGGCCAAGAGACCTGAGACAGAGGGAAAGGGAAAGAGGGGGAGAGATGGGAGTAAAGCTCAAGTCAATTAAACAGGCTTCATCTCGGCATGAGCTTCAGTTGAAGTTTACCTACTTTAACCATTGTGACGACCCAGGCTCGTCTGGGCCATAACATTAAACGGAGACAAACACCAAATATGAACAACAAAATAACATTTATGTATCAGGAAGCATGTTATGTCTAGGGGATACGGAATTCAGTTGCAAATAGTAGTGTGAAAAATGCCAGCAAAGATCAGATTGGGCGGTGGTGGTAGAGGAGCCGTTCGGTGACTGCAAGGTTGCAGGTTTGAACCCCACTCTACCTGACACCATCGAAGTGTCCTTGAGCAAGACACTGAACCCAAATTGCTCCTGGTGGCAGTCTGGAGCCTTGCATGGTAATCCCCTCCACTGGTGTGTGACTGTATGTGAATGGATAGGTGGCGCATGAAGACGCAGCGGCCTCTGGCTGTCCTGACCGTGTGCATCACTGTGGGATAGCTAGAAACGTAATTTTGATTCCTCTGTATGTCCAGTATATGTAGAGAAATTGCTAATAAAATGACTTAACTATCGAAGTTGTTTGTGAGTGTATGTGGGAAGAGAGTATGCGAGTGCGTGCGAGCGTGTGGTGCAATGATAGCAGAGAAATGTGTATGTCAGAGTCTCTAGCGCGGATGGCTTTAACTTATAAATCCAGCCTCTAGGTGTAGCCAATTCCAATAATCCCTCTGCCATCCCACGTCAGCCTAAACCCTGCAGTAGTCCAGGACAACATTATAACAACGGCATTTTTACCAGACAAAAATAGGCTGAGCTAGTGACTTTAAAAATACAGGCAAACACCATAATCACAGTTAATCAGTTAATTTTATAACTTGTTCTGGAAGAAAAGGCTGTGTGTGTGTGTACATGCATGCGTGTGTCCACTGCAGGTAGCTATGGATGTGCCCATGAGATTTTCTTTCCTCTTGGGACTGGTGGTTGATGACAAAGGCTTGATCAAAAGGAACCTGCTGCGTAAATGACTTAATAGGGTCATGCTGACAGAACTCCAGTCTAGGAGCACAAAGCCTAATGGCGCCCACACACACAGAAATATTCTGAGCAGCGGCCAGGGGTCCCACTGAGAAGCACATCACATATCATTTTTAAAACTACCCTCTAACAGAGGGCCATGGTTAAGTCACACAGTCATTGCTTCAGAACATCAGTGGAGGGCAAAGCCAGCAAAATTCCAGGTCAGATCAGACCGCCTCAGACCAAGGCTCTGCTTGATTATCATGTTTCTTTCCTTCATCTGATTTAACGCAGTCCTTTATTTTGATGCACTGCCTGACTACTGTGTGTAGGTTGAAGCCTTTGCATTAACAAACATGATGCATATTCTGATTCATATTGTAGTGTCCCCCCCCTCTGTGTGTGTGTGTGTGTGTGTGTGTGTGTGTGTGTGTGTGTGTGTGTGTGTGTGTGTGTGTGGGTGGAGAAACACTTACTCAGGCCTCTATAGTGGGAGAGCTGTTGGTAGACTTGCTTCATCCTCTCGATGTTGAGGCGGCTGCTCTCGGCGTGGTTGATCATGGGTTTGGGGTAGTCCACCCCCACCACACAACTAGCCGCCTTCTGTACAGACTCCGGGGCGTTCCAGGGCTCGTAGATGTAGCGGTTGGGAAAGTCCTTCAACTTTGGGATGTAGCGCCTGCACAGAGACAAGCAGCTTTCTTAAGCCCTCTTCTCAGATAATAACTTTAAACTGGTGGATTTTACCAAGGACCTGAGACTGTACTCATTTTAAACAGTTATGTCTTAGCGTGAAGCTAGCATTAATGGTATCTTAAACTTAATTCCAAATGGTCATGTGGAGGCCAGAACCCAAAAGGATCACTACATTTATTTTTACAGCACACTGTAGTGTACAATTACGATAAGGAATACAAATGTTGTTGTATCTATTTGTGTTTGCAAGGTAAACATGGTCCTGTACTATCCTAGCTATTAGCTTTGTGCTTTGCATACCTGATGTAGTCTCCGCTGGGGTCTGTTCTCTTGCCAAAGCCCACAGGGCAGTAGCAGTGGAAGAACTGCTGGAAGAAAGCGCTGCAGGAGAGCCACATCCAGCTGCCAGCATTCACACTCCAGTCAGCGTCCAGCAGCAGCTCCTCAAACACCTGCACACACAAACACACACACAAGCATGCACATTAAGGACCACACACTCTACAGCTGCCATAGCTCACCAACACTGAAGATACAGGGTGGAAAACAGAGGAAAAATGAAGACCAATAACTGCACCAAAGAACTACATCAAATGTCTCTGTCTGCACCAAATGTAATTGGCTAACTGTTCTATAGACCAGCATTACCGTGGGACATTTCTAGATCTCAAAGGAAAAGTTTATATTTTTTTAAGACCAAAAGATTATCAGAGTCGCAAAGCAGACATTACATTGTAATTTGTTGTAAATGAGTGTAAGAAAATGGCTCTTTAAAAAAAAAGCTATGTCTTTGAATGTACAGAGGTCTACAATCAGTAAACAAGTAAATAAAGTCTGACAAATCGAAGGTATTCAGACCACAAATGCGGAACACCCATCAAACGCAGCTGTATTTGACCAACTCCACGTATGACGCAGGTGTGTGTACTCTGTGTGTACTGTGCACACCAACGATGTTCTTTGTGCGCGAGTCAGTGTGTTGAGACACACATAACACTGTGTCCAAAACAGCTTTTTGAATGTGTCTGATCTGCGTAACGTTGCTCACTCATTGAAGCCATCAGGCTGAAAACAATCAATGGTCTGACTGCAGATGGCAGATAACGTAATTCCATTTTTACACAAATGTGTTAAAATAGAGAAATTCGGCCCGTAGACAAAAAAGCGCCAGTATTTTTCTTTAATGCATGCCTAAATGATGCGATCTTGGTTAACATTATTGCTCTGTGGCAGTGTAACATAGTTACTGGCATGAGGCACATTGTACTCTCTGGCTAGCCCAAAAAGAATTTAAAACACCGGCCTAAGTAAAAAGTTCAAAACTAAGTGTCATAAATAACATGTGAACTTACCCTAAAGTAAACTACCCTAAACTGTCGCGTAATCTTAAAGGCCCACTATGCAACATTTTTCATTTAATTAATCCATTTCATACTGTTTAGGATGCTAAAATGAGTCATTACACGGCGAACGAACGTTGTAGAATGCGCCACCGTGGCCTATAGCGGTAGATACAGCACTTGCAATGTTCAGCAGCGCGGACCGCCTCCAATAGAATGCAGTGCAATACAATGCAATACAGCGGTCTTTAGAGGTAGCTCGTGAGAGAGAAAAACAGAATGTTGCTTAGACCTTCTTTAAAGGAACAGGCAATCAAGAGTGAGTGAATTACAACAGAAGAATCCAAGGGGTGGAATAAAAAAAATGAAAGTGGGAGTCAAGGGGCAGTCGATTATGAAGTGGATGATCAATATATTAATCCACTGCCCTGGCCACAGCAGTGTGGAAGAAACACAATAAACCAGTAAACAAGCATACTAGACTCAAGTAGTGTAGCCAAATCTCAAACCAATCGCGTCACATGAATGGCCTGTTATCAGGCCTTCCTGATCTGATAAACATTGGGCATTCTGTGCAAACTAGTGTTGCACGGAGCAGCAAAAGCATCCTTCAAAAGCATACTTCAAAAGCATCGTGATTCTTGGAAATTAAAAATGTCATGATTCCTAAATTTATTACTGTATCGATACTTTTCCGAATTTCCGTGTACCAGATTTGTAAGAGACGTATTTCATGTTGGTGTGTGCAACGCTTGCTTCCAGTGCTCAGTTCTTTTCACAAACGCAGCAAGGAAGCTGCTACTGCAGCTGTCATTTGACAAACAATACAGGGATGGCTACATGTGCGAGTGATACAGTGGCCACCGGTCCACGACTGGTTGACAAAGATGACGTGAGGAGTGAGATCTGGAGGTACTTTGCCTACCTTGCTGACAGTGAAAGGTTTCAAATCCTGTGTCATTTTTCAACAGAATAAAATGCTATGCTAAAAGTGCAATATATTGAGCAATAAATCATCAAACATCATTACCATCATCTCCTATGTCATAATTCACACTCCTTCATACAACACCTTGGCCCACTGGTTAGCGCTTCGGACTGGTGACTGAAGGGTTGCCGGTTCAAACCCCGACCAGTGGAAAGCGGCTGAAGTGCCCTTGAGCAAGGCACCTAACCCCTCACTGCTCCCCGAGCGCCGCTGTTGTGCAGGCAGCTCACTGCGCCGGGATTAGTGTGTGCTTCACTTCACTTCACACTGTGTGCTGAGTGTGTTTCACTAATTCACGGATTGGGATAAATGCAGAGACTGAATTTCCCTCACGGGATCAAAAGAGTATAGTTCTTCTTCTTCTTCTTCTAATAAAAGCTTAATTAAAGTCTAGAACACAGAGACTGCTCAGAAAGCAATATTCTTCTCAGAAGGTTCAACATGTCAAGAGAACATTCTAAGAACTTCTAAGGACGTTTAGAGAAGCCAAAACAGGGGCAAGAAGATTGTAATGTTTGCCCTCCACAGCTACTAGTTTGAAAACTTAATCACCCACTTCTAATCACCCAACCACTTCTTTCTCAGCTGGGGGAAATCTCAAGAGTGAGCAGGTCTGAGACACTGAAAAAAAACTCCACCAATGCAAATCCAACCAACTCCAGCCTCTTCTGTGACGTACTGCACCTCAGCCTCAACTGGGACACTTAACTCAGCACTGACTACTGTGTTAGAGTTGATCCAAGCCAGTTGGCAAAAATGTTGCCCAAGCAAGCCCGAGATCTCAATGAAAAATTCCTCCTCCAAATTCCAGCAATATTTTAGAGTGGAGCTCCTACCTTCATCCCACACTCCCAGCTGATCCACAGGTCTCCCCTGGTGAGGAAGCAGGCCACTGCGTGGCGGGCCAGGTGGTGGATCCAGCCCTCCTGCCGCAGCTGGGTCATGATGGCGTCGATCCAGGGGAAGCCCGTCCGGCCCTCGGCCCACTTGGCCAGGGCCTCGGGGTTGTGATCCCAGGGGATCTGCACGCAGATGGGGTTGCCCTCCATGCGGTCAAAGTTGGGGTTGTTGGTGGCCGCTGTATAGAAGAACTCTCGCCACAGTAGCTGGCCGTAGAGAGAGAGTGGAGGACTGCAGCGCTTACGCAACTGAAGGACAGACAACAGACAACAAAAAACAACCTCAAAATCCCATCAATCAAGTGAACAGAGTCCATACAACTACAATACCACAGATCACAGCACCCTGTTGAGAGATCCTCTATGAGGGGTCCAATGCCATCACCCTAAAGCCCTTTCTGAACCAAGGCGGATGTTTGCACAGAATTTCGCTAATTAACAACCACGTGTGTTTTAGGAGTCTGTGCACATCAAAAGGTGAAAATGCTGCGAGTCCGATTTATTGGGAATTTTGTAAAAAAAATCTGCCTTGGTTTGTAAGGGCAAGATAGCACGGATGTCTACATACTGGGAATACACAGCTGCCACACCCAACACATCAAAGCCATAGGTGTGGATAAGAGCTATTGCACGGTTAAAATAAACTATAGCGAAGTGGTGCTCCTAAATAGCTTAGGAACAGATGTGGTGGGAACAAATGTTTTTTCTATATTTTCTTTTACAAACTGGACAGTTTCATGGGATTGATTTGTGATTTGTTGTGATTTATAAAAATATTTGTCCACAACCAGTTAAGATGCAATGGAAGACATTGCAATAACTGTGTGCAAAAGGATGAGTCAAGTAGTTCATCTTTTTGTGTGTGTGGATATTTTTGTTTAAAATTAAACTTTTTTTTGTTATGGCTAGGGATCAGAAAGGAAAACATTCATACCCCAGAACATCTAACTGGCACAAATTGAAAGAATTTAATCAGTGAACTTGGATGGCCTTTGCCAATCGGTTTAAGTTGTGCAGGGCAATGTCATGCTCTGGGCCACACTCCCTCAGTCAAAGTTCTGCAGTGCTCAGATGCATCTCATAATGAAGCCACATTGTGCAAACCAATGCGAGCCCTTTTGAAAATACAACATCTTATGCCTTAGGCTTTACAAGAAAATGAGCCATTGGTGATGCCTCAAACAGCTACAATGACTTTCAGTGTCGGAGGCCTAACACAGCTATAATCAAAATCATGTCTCTGCGTTACTCTACCTTCATGTAAAGCTCCCGCAGGTTGTAGTACAGCACTCGACAGGAGAGGCAGCCAAAGCGCAGGTAGGGACTGAGGCCCGTGGGGCTGGCCAGCAGGGACAACATGTTTATTCGCGGACGCTCAAAGTTGGCCACCCATGCCTGTAAAACACAGCAAAACAGCCACTTCAACATCATATGGACCACAGGGGATCACAATGTGCTCATCATTTTCAGGTAAAGTCCAGGCAATACTGGCAAACTGCATTAGCAAACAACAATGTTGCCGAGCTGGAGGACTCTAGTCAACAAAGGGAGGTCGACTCAGCCAGGATTTGTTACAGTCCAAACCACCCACCTTTCGGTCTAAATGCTTGTTAAGCCGCTCCAAGGCCTCTGTCTCCCCACCTTTCCAGACAGCACCAGCCTGGTTTACATTCTTAAACCCTGAGGATACACACACACACACACACACACACACACACACACACACACACACTATATATTATATTATTATATATTATACATAATATGCTCATTGATGTTCTTTCTTGTGCATTGCTATGAGACATGTCTTTTGTAAAACGCACTATACAAATAAAATTGAATTAAAATTGAATACTATATTATACATAATACTATTTATGGCATAGCATGATTTAGTAAATTAACAAATACATCAATAAAAAAGCAGATATAGGCACTAAAACGTGATTGAATGTAATAAATCTCAGAATGAAATTGAGATAGATGTGATGTGCTTTTAGGTGGTTGTTGCGGTGGCTGCTCACCCAGCTCCTCTAGCGAGGGCACACTGTAGTGTTCGTCATGGTTGTCGGCGATCCTCACGCGGCAGCCGTCCATCTGCTCCTGCGTTATGGTGGGCAGTGGTTTCCTGGGCAGCTCCAGTCGACTCACGATGGTCTGGAAACGCTTGAAGGTCAGTGGCGGCCGGTTGTTGTTCAACTCGATGATCCTGTCGGGGTAGGGACGAGGGACGAGAGACGAGAGGCCCAGGTTAGATGGCTGACTCGCATGACGAAAGACAACCCTGGTGCTCAGAAATGGTTATAAAAGCAGCACTAAAAAATGCAACAGTTCCAGGTACAGAGTGCATTGTGCATGACTAGAGCATACATTAGCTGCCTTCATCATTAGCTAGAGTGGCCTCGGTGGTCTGAGAAAATCTGTTCTTAGATCACACTTACATAGTCTTTTTTTTCAGTTTAAGAAATTCTTAAGAAGACATCGGTCAGTGGGGTGCTGATTGTCAATGTGCTAAGTAGCCTTTGTCCTGTTTATCCTGTTCAGGGCCGATTTAAGGAAAAGTGAGTTCAGGTAAGGTAATGCAAACTTCAGGTAAGGCAACGCATTGTTTCGACCAATGGTACTGAGATAGGCCTATTTTAGTCTGCTATTTTGACAGTTTTATCATTTTGGACTAGGTGAAATATTTCAGGTCATTGATGTTGGATAAACAATAACAAAAAAAACCCTCCTTGCTAGATACACACACACACCAAACACACAAGAGGAAACAAATAAGTTATAAAAACAAATCAGTAATGGGAGGGGGAGGAAAAAAAAACCAAACAACAATGCTGAAAATGTGAATCATATTCAGTGTTTCGCACATGACTGCATGTTGATGCAGGCAACCGTTCCCGCCCTGATAGAATTACGAGCGTCAGTCTATATTTATAGGCTTCTCCACATTATACAACGGGCATCTATAGCAAGCCAGCGTCGGCCCCTCTCATTGGCTCCCGGGGCTGGAGTCAGGAGGCTCCTGTGTGTGTGTGTGTGTGTGTGTGTGTGTGTCTGCAGCCTGGCGGCAGGCGCTAGCAAGCACATGTCAGCGGCTGTGACTCGTAGGCCTAGTTACTTAGCCCTCCCTTTCCCCACACGGCACATGTTGAGCAGTGTGACCTGCAGTGGCAGGGCCCGGCCACTGGGGGGCTGCAGCAGGCAGCGCGTAGTAGTAGCAGCAGGAGCAGCAGCAGCAGCAGGTGGCCCTGCTAGCCTAGGAGATGAGTCTCTGGGAAGACGCACACGCTGGCCCCGTACGACCGTAACAGGCACCTGTTTTTATGCAACACTCTGTTGCCTGGCACACTTCCTTGGCTTTTGACGCACAGAGATAAAAAAAGGGGGGGGCTAAGAGAGGGAATGAGAAATGAGAAGGAAAGAGAAAGAGAGAGAGAGATGAGAGAGAGAGAGATGGAAATAGAGATGGTCACAGCACTAAATGTTTCTGACCTGAGGTTAAGCACGAGGAGATGCAATATTCACACACTTATGCAAACACATCAGCAGGCGAGCACGTAATCACCTCTTAAATACTCATGCCTGTGGAGGTGGTGGTGCGGGGGCAGAGGTGCACTCGGGTGAATGCCAAGTCAGACAGCCCCCAGCCCCAGCCCTGTGTGAGTGGCACCGTGGCCCAGTGAATTATTGATCAGTCTGCTGCCAGGGGCCAGCACGGGGGCACCTCGTGGGTCAAAGGTGCGCTGCAAGGACAGCTGTGGCCATGGCACGCTCACCTTCACCTCTGGCTCTCATAAGTGAGCCATAAACCGGCACAGCGTCGCAACTCCAGACAACCACGCAGGAGCATGACATAGGAGAGACATGGGATCAAAGGATAGAGGCGCGAGCAGAAGTCCTCTGGGGGAAAAACTCTCCGCTTTCACCTTTGCCTGTTCGGCATGTGCGTCACGTGCAACACGCTCCTGCCATGTGTGTCACACTTCTGACTGTGCTGGATCTGATAGTCATCGTGCATGTGCGAGATGACACCAAACCGACAGGCTGAACGGCTGGCTGCAGCTCGACTCCCCACACTGCAGGTCATGGCTGCTTCACACTAAAAAGGGACTACTGCCGTTTTAAAGGGATCTTGAGTCTTTCAGCCTTATCTACCACAACCACGTCACATCTCGCAACTGCATGTAAGCTAGCGACTCCTGGCCCTTTAGACTTTTAATGGAAACAATGTTGTTAAAATGTTGTTACATCAGCATGACAGAGGAACAACCCCCACCCCCATTTCTTTTCTAACCCCTTCACCTACCCCCTAACCCTTATCCGACCCCTTATCACTTAAAACAGTGTGACAAGTGGTAGGGGTGAAAAATATTCCCCTATGAAACAAAACAATGGGTTGTATTTACGTAGTTAGAAGCATCTTCTCTCCCGGTGTAACATGTGTTATTGAATGAATGAGCACTGCTAAGCATCCTAGGTGTACGTGCATTGTGCAAAACCTTCCATTTCCCAAATCATTTTAGTAAATTGCTACAGACAGGTTTGTGAAACAGCGGTGGGCCGTCTTGCTATGCTGGACCACACGTCCTGTAGCGGACACGCTTTTGAGGACACCTGTGCATCTCATGTTTAGATTACGCTCATTACGTTTAGATTACGCTCGTTTTATTTGTCAATTTCTTCATATGTACTTGTCATACAAAGGAATCGAAATTACGTTTCACACTTGTCCCATGCATAGACGTTGACAACAATAAAGTGCAGATGCACAACAAACACAGTTCTAAACAACAAGGTAATGTTCAGTAAAATAAGTGCAAGTAGGGTTAGGGCATTATACTTAGGTAACATTCAGGATATAACAAGACAAGACATAACATATAGTAAGTGTTCCAACAGTGTACACTGGGAAGTAGTATACTAGTCTACTTGAGGTAGTCCCAGGTTGTAGTTGGTAAGGTTTTGTTTTTTGTTTTTAGTGCAACACAAGATTGTAGCAGCAGTAGAAGTAATATAAATAGTGGTAAGAATGAATACTAAAATATATAGCAGCAGGCGTGTGCAATATGCAATGCAGAGGTAGTTATTTTCAGTCAAGAGTGTTGTTTTTAGTTCTTAGTTCAGAGTGTTTGTTTCCTTGTTGGGGAGTGTGAGTGGGTGGGGGGTGAGTAGAGTCCAATCTGTCTTCCTATACTCCTGCCAGTCTGGTGCATCAGTGTAATACGTCCATTTCTTACCTCAAGAAAATAGGCCAACCCTGCCTGATGACTTGCATCACAATTCATACCACAACTTTGAACTAAGCACTGTGAGCTGCGAGCTAAGTCTGGAGATTGTTGTGGAATTTAGGAAGCATCCCACTGGGCTACTGAAGAATATTCTACATTGCTGTTATTGAATGCATCCTCTGCTCTTAAATGACAGTTTGGTTTGGCAATTCAACAATGCACAGTTCAAACTGACGAATGAATGAATGAATAAATAAATAAATAAATAAATAAATATAAATATTAATATAAATAAATAAATAAAAACAAACAAACAGACAAACAGACAAATAAATGATGCCCCCTGCCCTGCGTCCAGAATTTATACAGTCGAAGGACCAGGGATTGGGCTGAGCACTTTATTCTAGAGCCCACACATTCTGCTCACAATCCCTGACCTTCTTCCGCCTGGCGAGTGCTTCAAACCCCTGCACATCAAAACAAGCAGACAGAGAAACTGCTTCTTTCTGCCGTCACTCTGGGTCATCTCCACGGTAACCATTCACCCTCAAAACATCCATACTCCTCATTCTATGCTTCCTACATTCTAGGGGTGTAAGAAAATATTGCTACACTGAAATATTTTCTTTCATGATACCGTATCGATATTCAACAGTACTGTTTTGATTTTTTTAATGAACAATTAAAATGCAATATTCACGCCGTTTGTTCATTTTTGTGTCATTATGTCCTCTGCTGTTAAGCATGTAACAGCATTGTGTGTTTACTATGCTATGACTGTTTTCCCACAATTAAATCCTTAAAAGAAACTCAATATATTGTTGTTCACTGGGCATCGCAATATATCATATCGTTGCCCCTGTCTCGTGATAAGCATCGTATTGCCAGATTCTTGCCAATACACACTCCTACTACATACCATCTCCAGTCCAAATGCATGATACCAAATACATCATGCACACTACAATACACCATTAGATGGGTTACTCACATGCAATGCCCCACTCAATGTCCCAGTCAATAGTTAACAATATGTATGTAAATAGGTTCCTATGGCTATGCTGTTGTCACTACTATACAGTCTGTCTATGGCAGGGTTTATATCCAGAATTCTTTCCCAATTGGTTCGTTCTGAACAGAAACCGTATTTTAATGTTTGCGGTTTCCGGTTCAACCTTAAAATTAGTGTTCCTGAACCAGTTAGAACACAAACATTGAGTTCCAGAACCATTTAATAATGTTCCATGTCAGCTGTGTGACTGCATAGAATACATTATGTAATGTATCTATTATAAAAGAATTAGGATAAATCTTAATTAGGAAAATGCTTTTTGATGTTTGCCATGTTTTTGTATTGGCAAACTAGTTTGAGTGATCTGGCTAGCTTCTCTGTATCATTTCTTCTGTGGATTGACCATAAGTGAGCATCACCAATCATATTACACATTCTCGTTTTATGAACCGGTTCAAAACCTTGGTCTATATATTTTATATTTGACCATTAAATATGCATGTCTATATGCTGAATTTATAGACAGTTAAGATTATCGGAGGACAAATTTCTGATTCTGATATTCACGCCCAATTTTTCCCATGATGTCTTTTTGCACACAATTTTTAAAGGGGAAGGGCGTTATTACCACATTGATCATGCATTAATATCAGATATACTGTATGTGGTTCATTATTCCTTACAAAGCAAGGCTAACCTTTGTTTTCAAACAAAATGGTGTAAAAACCTGACTGAATAGGGTTCATAGCCATATGACAACATACAACATCAAACATCACTAGTATGATTCCAAAATGTAGGCTATTATGAACACCAAATTCAGACCTCTTTTTGTTCTGGAGCCAGTGTGGTGTTTACCTTGTTGAAACCTAAGCACCTTTGGTTTTGAGTGAGGTCGTAGAAATTTGTTTTTTGAAGGGCCAGGTAGCGATAGCTCTTACACCCAAAGAGAACCGAGATGCCCCTTCACCTTGTGTGAACTGAACACACAAAAACAAGAAGACTGGCTAAAAAGGGGGCTAAGGGGAAAGAGATGGGATTCAGCCCTGGACTGAGCACCAACACCGTCAAAATGCATTCCTTCACAATTCCCCATCCACACAACAGCCATTAGGCTACCAGTTGTGGGAAGTCAGCAGGATAACCAGGGAGGATTTCTCTTCCTCCATAAGCACTGGGTGATGACTCAGCACCAGGGAGAACGTTATAGAGTGCTAAACCAGCAATGTCAAGGAGTCTCCTTATTCCCTGACCAGTGTAGCGTCGACTTTGAAGACGTACACTTTGCTATTCAAGACGAACGCGATTACCCATAGTATCTGTTTTTTTAATTATTTCTAGTGTGTCCCTCTTGCTGAGACAGACTATGCAAATGATTTTAGCATATGTAGAAATGGAGGAGGTGCCCTATATCAGGTGCAGGGAAATGGCAAATCTGGACAAACCTGTCTAGGCAACACAAGGCTTAAACTATGAATAAAGTCTTGACATGATAACATTGTGCTCCTGCATACAACTCACAGCACATCACCTTACATTAATTTCCATTTTCTTCAGGGTACCAGATCTCTGGCTGTGCCAGCACAGGGCTCCAGATAGCATGTCTTTTGAGCCATATAGTATTTGCAATGGTAACACACTCTCAGTTCCAACACTACAGCAATCAGAAGCAGCCACTACAGAAGGCACAGAAGGTCCAGAGAGCCCACAGCAAGTCTCATCAGAATACACATCTTCATATCCCAGCTCAAGCTTTGTGCATGTGCCCCTCACCACCAGACAGACAGACAGATGGACAGACAGACAGACTTACTTATCCAGGTTGTAGAGTGTGTGGGAGTTCCGCACCACCGTTTCCACCTTAAACTCCTGTGCCATTTTAATGATGGCCCCATCCCTCTCCTTGCCGTACGGTTCTGAGTCATACTCAAAGGTCAGCCGGGTGATGTTCCACTCCTACAAGGGGTACACAGAGTTACAGACAGGATTTAGACAAAAGTTTGTTACGATTACTATAGCAGAGAAAAAAGCATTCAACTGCATCTTATCAGTCACTCACTGTCACCAAGCCATTTTAAATTCTACAGCTCAGATCCATTTTTAATATTTTATTAAAAATCCCAATGGAAAATGAATGATGGAGGGGGAACTGTTGAGTCACGGCCCATGCAGCTGCCATTTTCCCCCGGATGAGCAATTCCATTGTGCTACTGGCATGTTGAAAGTCAATACTGCTGTTCCTATTATAGTTGGATAATACTCAAGTAACGACATAAAACATTACAATCACATGCCATAAGCCACTTATATCTTAAAACCCTGTGATAAAGGAAGTTGTATTCATGCCTTATTTTCACTTTGTTAATAGACTGAGACTGGCATTATTATAGGGAACGCAAATAGGGACTTGTGGGCCACATCTGGCGTGCAAGAGTGCCCAAGGAATGGCTTGATATGTGCGATATGTGGCATTTGACGGTATAGTAAGAGCCCTGTGTGTTTTATATGCATCAGTTCTGTTGAAGTGTGGAAAGCATACAAATTCATGATGAGTTAAATGTATGTAAGGTCTGTGTTAACTGCAATAATAATTAAAAAGTAAGAATGATAATAAATGTTTAAAGGTCTCCTTCCAAAATAAACCATATAAGACTTGATGTTTATACATTACCATAGGTCAGCCCAAGTTGTACTTCTATGCTCAACATCAAAATGCTCTCCTACCCCTGTAGTTGCCTGTTATAGAAAACTGCCGGGAAAAACGAGCGAATCGGAAAAGCTGTACAAATGTACGTCAATTTGAACATTAGCAATGCAGCTAACCCGCCCTCAAGAAACGTTAGGCTGCCTGCAGACAGACCCACTAGAGGGAGCGTCACAGTGTTGTTAGCCAATCAGAGGCGATACATTTGCATTATTTTAGACAAGAGACCACAAAATTAATGAAAATACGATGGAATGAGACCTTTAATAAGGCTACAGTTATGTAGTGCACACCCCTACACAAATGCTAGGGGAACGTGTAAGATGTTAAACATCAGGTGTGAATATCACACAATCATGACGCAGCACATCACAGAATTAAAAGATCAAAGCCAAAGGATTTCAGTATCCTACATTATTTATAATGTCTGTGCATCTACCCCTTTATCAGTGTCAGTACAGGACCCCTCAGACCCTGAGAGGAACCATTTAGTAGCCTATTCAAAGATATTTACTTTGGTCATTGTTTTTGGCCTCACTGTAGCACCCACACGCATGCATACAGACACACACTTTATTAACACTGGCAAAAAAATGTTTTAATAAGACCCAAAAGAATGTTAAAATCTACAGTTGTCCTACAAATACTGTATATATGGAGGTTAGGCTAATCCAGCCAATGTTAAGTCCGCCATTTTTCAGTTTTTCCAGTGTTTGACGTGTGAGTGCTTAATCACAGATGATTCGACCGCCGGCTTACCATGCTAGACATATTTTGGCCTTTGGTAACAACTCTTTGGTCTTAGGTCTAGCCTATTTGATGTTCTGCATAGTAGAAAAAAATAAGGAATTGGTACTCTGTGTGATAGGACCGATGAAGAGAGACACTTTAATAGGCCAGTAAACACAAGTAGAATAGTGTGTTTGGACTGAGGCCATTGTCTCTACTGAGTCACTGTGTCCCTGAAATGATGGGGAGGATTTGCCGTTATATATTGCTGCATTAATGGTACAGGTAATGCAAATTATACGTCTCTTGAGGTGGCCACCGTTTAAAGCCAGCACATCATACCAACTAATTTCCCCAATACTATTTACCGTACTGCCAAAGTAGTTTACCATGCTATAACGTTTTTGACAAAATGGGGGAACAAAAAAGGTATAAAGGCCAATTTTTTCTTGAATTGTGCATTCATTCTTGATGTTTTGTTCCTCTCAAATCTGTTGGTCCTTTTTGGATAAGGATATACAATAACAAAGTACAGTTCAGGTTTTGTTACATGTGTATTTACTGACTACAAAAGCAACTAAATTATTCATTGAGCATAAATGTCTTGGGGCAGATATCGAAGGTCACTCCAGACTAGATTCTACTAATGAGAGGACAGAAACTGCAATAGCTGCACTAAAATATATGCAATTAAGTGGCAGCGTTTCCAAATTCTACAATTTGATTAACACTTTTAAGTCCTTATGACAATACGTTAATTAAATAATACAAGATCACACTTGAGGGATCCATTAGAAGGCTACCTAAAAGATTTTTGTAAGAGCATGTGACCACTTATTCTCCTCTAAGCTACAAGCAATGGAGGAACAAAGAAATAAATACAGTGTTATCTCAAAACGACAAAAACAAAATGCCTTATCACTTGAAAGGTCCACTCAACAGGGTTTCCTGCCATGTGAGACTGCATAAAACATTAACATAATATCAGAGTCCATTAACTAGAGGATGTTCACCACATCAACCCTTCTGGATAAAAAGCATTTTGCCCACTGCTCGTCATTGACCATGAGACTTCAGAGTCTTTGCGGAACAACCATTTGATGCCATCTCTGGCTTGACCAGCCATAACAAAAACGATCCAACATCATTCCCATTTATGAAAGACGGGATACTCCATCTGCCCACTGATGATGTTTCATAACCAAGTAATATGACCTTTCACTTATTCAAGGTAATAACATATACTGACTGAATGGATTAGCTTTAAAATTGACTTAAAACTGCATAGAAGATAAAGACCCCAACTGTTTCTATGATCTTCAAATGACAATGACAACATAATAAGACCAAGACAAAAATAAACAAATCGAAATAAAAAAACAACATTTTGTAAATCTTAAAACAATACAGACCTTGAAAAGTCTGGGAAACACGTCTGTTGGTTGGCCTCGGACCACAAAAAGCCTTGAATTTAGTTTCCTGAGACTGGTGTCCAAGTCCTCAAGGGATTCTAGTAAAAACCTGATAGAATTGGATAGCAAAGACAAGAAATGTTATTACAATGAATCTGGCAATTCAACATCCCAGAAAAGGCACACATTGGACCTAGTAATAATTATCTCTGAATGACCTCAAGTAGCCCTGACTCACTGTGTAATGCTTCGGTCTTGCTGTTGTGTGTTACTTTACTAGTTCAGTGGTACATTGTAAGTCTTTGATCCTATGTTTCGATACAACATTTGGAAGACAAGGATCATTTGACTCTGACATTGTGTGAGCATACATAAGCGTGTAATTAGTGACGCACAAATACGGAGATGGGTATTGCAAGGTGTTACATAAAACACAAGTGACCAAGTGGGCGTGAGCAAAATGCGTTAGCATGATGGCAAGATACTTAGCAAGTCAGCCACCACTATTTACACTGCAAACTGTATATTGACGAGATATCTACATGCTAGTTTATTGCAAAAAAAAAAAATACACAAAACACGTCGGTAATAATTTCTATAAGTACGACACTGCTATGACAAGTTAGCTTAACCCTTTGTTTACACACGTATTCTATCCAATGTTAGAATTAGCCTAGCCGTTTAGCCTTCACATTATTGAGGAGCAAACAGAACGCGCAGCGTTACACGTAACGTTAGCTGCACCGAACAGTAACATTTCAGTTGAAAAGTATTATATGCTTTAAACTAATTCAATATTTGCATTTCCTGACATAACTGAAAAGAGATACACTCACAGCATGTCTTCCTATTTGCACTAGCTTTATAGCTACAAACTCGGTGTGCTAGCTATCTCCTGGGAAGGCCGACTCGTGAATATTTTGGCTTATGTAAAAGCTATGCTTATATCTGAAGCAAAACATGTTTAAGATTAAGTGTCTTTTACAGTACAGCACTCAGCTCTTTAAAAAAAGTAAACGAAGCTAACACACCTCCATCGGTTTACTCCTACATTCGCCGAACCAGCAAACCACGGGTCCAAAATATAAACACAGCGTACAGTGTCCGCGCCATTTAGGGCTTCCTGTAAAGCCGGATTATCGTGAAGGCGCAGTCCTTTTCTAAACCAATGTATAGAATTGACGACCATGACTTCGATTTAGTCCATGCCAGTAATCCAGTTGATATTATCAAACGCCTTTAATTAAACTGTATTCATTTCAGACATCGTAGACACGTTAGAGCTTTCTGGAGTTTCAACGATCAGTCACAGCGACACCAGACGTAATGGCTTTCCTCTTTTGCCGGATTTCATTGGTCAAAAGAGTGACACGTGTACAGAGTATTAAAATGAGCGACGTGGATTGCCTTGCATTGATTGGTTACGCCGCACGTGTAGACACCCCCGAGTCACGTTTGACTATGGTCAGAGAATTTTATAAGGACTTTGGAATGGTAAACTATGCCAGCTGTGGCAGAGTGACAGTGAAGTCTTACTTGACGTAATCAATTATAGTCCATAAACCCAAAGATAACCTAATTCTTGAGGGTCTGGTCGCTCAGTCACTGGCTCTGGATTATTATGGAACTGGCAATATATAACAGATCCAGCAACATGTCAAGATTAAGTTTAAGTCTAGGTTTTTAGTATAGTAGACTTTGTTATTTCACCTCCAGGAGGTAAAAAATGGGAGAATAGTTCGGGCATGTGTCTTTTGCTTTATTGGGGCCTCAAAGGAACTCCTGCAATTAATTATGCTGGAAGCAAGAGTGGAAGGATGTTTGTTTTTAGCTGCAGGCAGTGTCATTTACAGTTTAGTTTTATGATTGTTATCCTTTATTACTATGTATTTATTATTATTATTTATTACAATTTATTTAGTTTTTTATTTTTTAAATAAACATGCAGTAGACTAAACTGGGTTAAATTAGACTACACTTTATTATTCTTCATCCTATAAGAAATTCAAGCATCCCTTAGGCTAGCATTCATAAAACAACATTATCTACATACCAGCTATATGGAAAGTAACCCAAGTACTGCTGAGTAATATTTTCATGTATCATGCTTTACTTGAGTATTATTTATCTAACAAATTTGACAGTCATTTAGGAATGACCCCAACTAAGGTGTCTGGGCACTACCAAGCCTTGTTCTGATTTGAACTCAGCTCGGAAAACTCCCTCCCAAACAATAACACAAAGCATTCTTGCCAACAATCCAACATCAGTCACTCTAAGGGTAGGTTGCTGTAATTAATTAACTAAAAAATACAACTGGGGTCTGCAGCTGAAAACAATCAATCAGTTATTTCAAACATTAACAAAAAATTATTTAGCCTAATACTCTCCTAGACAAAAAAAAGCAACTGTTGTTTTCAGGAAAATAAAGCAACACACAGTTGTTTACTGAAATGGACAGCCCTCAAGTCCTGCTGCCTTGATCTACCAGAAAGAAATGGTGAGCAGCTAAAAAGTGCCTCTCTAAAGAATGATAGGTTAGGGTCTCTACTCACTTCACAATGATTTGACTGTCTGATAAAATAAAGTAGGTCTAGCCTAATATTTTTTTGTGTAAGCAGTTTCACATGCCAAATTTTCATAAAAATTCACTGTTGGTTTCTGGCTCTTATAAACGTTTAGACTTTAGGTAGACTTTATGTCTTCATGAGGCAATTGTTTGGTTCTGTGGTTACATATTGGTTAACAAACAGTGTTGGGAAAGTTACTTCGTTATGTGTTACAGTTACAAGTTACTCTATATGTGATACAGTTACAAGTTACTCTATCTAAAATTACTTTTACAAAATATTGTAACTAATTACATTTGATTACTTTTTGATTACTTTCCCACATTTTGAATGAATTTTGTCAGCTTTCAATCATTTCCAGTTTTTAAAACCTGGTGGTTACACTTGACTGCTATAAAGATCCCTTCAAACCTTACTTTCTGCAATGGGCTAGTCCCGAGCAGCATGTTTCATGCAGCTCTTGCTCATATCGAAGTTTTTGTTTGTGTGTGTGTTCACAACAAAGATATGAAGATAAACACAGGACGTTTGGATTGGAAGAATGGGAGAGTTTATATATTTTTGTTGAACGTAATCAATCCTTTCTGCCTTACATGGTAGGTGTGGGTGAAAGGGGGGGGGGGGGGGGTTGATGTTAATGTGTGCCCATGTATGATGTGGCCCTTGTAGTAACACAGTACAAATGTGGCACTTGGTCTCTGACTGGGCTAGGCCAAGACTGAGTTTCTATATCTGACATTGCAGTCATCATCGCAAGTGCAGACTGTTTAGTGAATTGGGTGGAGTTGCCAATTCAAACATGATGACAAATGTTATACTGCAGAATAAATGTAACTCAAAATGTAATCCTGAATATTCTCTAATAATCTATATAATAAAATATGTTAATCTCTCTTATTGCAGCCTCTTGGCATGCTTCTACCACTAGGAGGTGCTACAAGCCTATAGTATTCTCCCTGACAACCCTTTTAGTTTGAGCTGCTCTGGTGAGGTATCAAATTAGGTACAAATGATCCCGAATGATCCCATAAAGCATGGATTTGAACTTTCTCAGAAATGTGTCTGATCAATATTCAGAAGAATGGTGGTAGGTTTAGGTTTACTCAACACTGTTCACAGTTTTTTAAACTGGGCTTTAGGCATATTTCTTGGATCAGTAGCCAGAAGTAAATGAAAATCTAAAGTTGTCCAGGATCTATTATAGATCAATAAAGTTAACTTTTGACTCAACTTGGGAAGCAGTTGTTATAAATGACTTCATAAAACACAGGGTGCTTTAAAAATCGATCACTGATAAAGCTGGGGGGAACTTGCTGACAAGCAGAAACCAGCAATTCTAAACTCCAATATTCTGGATATATAGGATATGACAGTCTCCCTTTTTTTAACCTCACTATATGACTAAAATGTTCTTGTGTACTTTGTATAATCACATGACATATGAAATGTATGCAATATTATTTCTATTGAGCAGTAGCCTTTTCTATAATAATCTTACTGTTAAAGCTGATCATTTACCAAAATTTTCTTGTAATATGTATCTAATGGAATAATAGTGGACTACTCACCATCTAAGAGACTGAAAACCTGCCCTAGGCAGTTGGGTTAGCCCTTGAGCCGTCGGAACTGCCCAAGGTTTCTTCCTCTACCATAACAAGTAAAAACAAAAAACGCTGCGAGGGAGTTTTTCCTTGCCCCTGTTGCTCATTGGGCCTCTTGTGTTAAGCGCTTTGTGACATGCCTTTTGTAAAAATGCGCTATATAAATAAAATTGAATTGAATTGAATCATTTGTTTTCTTTCTAGATTTCAGCACGAGACAGCCTGGCTATGTAATAACCTGACATGCCAGACTATCATCAAAATGTCTGGTCATGACCAATAGACCAGGTTTGATCCACGGAGCGAAATCAGTGTGAAGAGATGTGATTGGGAGAACCAAACTCAGAAGAATAGCTACTATAAGGGTATATGGTTGGTCTTTGTAGGCTATAGGTGTGTGGGTATGTACTGTATGCATGTATGGGTGATTTCTCTGTTAACAGTTTTTAAACTGAAAAAGTTTAGTTTAAGATGAAACAGAAGTCATGTGTGAGTCCTATGTTCCCCAGTCTCATACAAAGCGGGGAACATAGGACACGGGGAACATAGGTACGCTCCCCCGGGGACTCACATCAAGTTGCTACAGGAGTAGTCCTCTGTGCCGTAGGCATATGCCAAACATCTCCTAACTAATTACCTTACCATATTGATAATGCCTACATAAGGGTATTTCCCCCAGCAATCTGACTGTTGCTTTTCAATGGTTGACCCCAACACACCCATATATTTATGACAAGGTGCCTAGGTCAGCTCTGATACAGTAGTCTCAACACATGCAGCATGAATCCCAGAACTCCTTGAAAAGATGTCAGTCGTAAATCATCATCTATTCTTCTATCTACTAAATAACATAAATAGCTCATACACAGAATTCAGGGCACACACATTATATGCGTTCAACTTCATTTCCATAACTCATTGTATTTTGACATTTACATTGATGTGCTGATTAAGATTAACAAGTTAAAACTTCTCCCTACACAATATTCTCTCTGATAACCAATATACTTTAAACACACTGGAATGACTGTCAGGATCTGGGTGGTACAATACATTTGTACAACACAGCCTCTAGTTGTTGGCCTTGGAAGCCAGAGAATCACATTTAAAATTCCTCAGACATAGTTTAGATTTTAGAACATCACATAGCCTGGGACTAGACTGGAAGGAAATGATATATTTCTCACTTCACAGCACTTTCTCCTTAGAAAATCTTTGTCATATCTAAAATGATTGATGTCTGACATGGTTTTTCGTTGTCTCAGGAGTCAGCGCTGAACTTTAGACACTTTCCCCCTATAGAGTAGCCTGAGCAACTCTAAACTCACAGAGCTCAAGCTAACAGAGCTCAAGCTAAGCTATCTGTCTTTCGATCTGGCTGTAATCAGTTGCTGGACTTGGCCAGCTGATATTTAGTGCTTTTTTGGCAATCATGCCAGCAGGGCACCTCAATTACATTGTCACTGAGCTGTTTTATTGAGTGAAATGCTCTGTGGAGACCATTGAGGGACATCAGTGAAGCGTGGAAATCACCTCAAATATCTCTGGTCACCTGAGCTTGCAGTCTGTTACCTTTTCCCACTGAAAGCTCCATTGGCATATGGGTCTGACTATATATATTTATGAGTGTCCAGTTGCTGTTAGATAATGCAACACGATTTGATGTGTTTGTTAGGCTGCAGCCTGAGCTTCACATATTGGGCTTTTATTCAAATGCAAGATCTGTGTGTTTGAGGGCTCAACGTACAGTATGAGCAACTCAAGTGAAGCAGCACAATGACACTATGCACTTACCCACGTATGCATATACGCACACACATGCACACAGGTGCACACACACTCTTTCTCACACACACACACACACACACACACACACGCAGAGAAGCACACATGACGTGGGGAAGAGCAGATGGTGTGCAGACAGACTCCTGAGATGGCTTGCAGCAGTGTGCTCAAAAAGAGCCAGTTCTGTGACTCTGAGATAATGGTCTGTTGATTAATGGAGCTTTTTTTGTGAGGATAGAGAACCATCTGGAGCAGGGCAGAGTAATAGGTCTCTCTCCGCTCCTGGGGACGCTGCAGCCCTGTTCAGCTTGGATGAAACCTCCAGCCCCTCTTGCAGCCAGCCCCCTCACACTGACTGACCGATGGCAGAGCCACACCGTTCAGGCTCAGAAGCATCACCAGGCAGGGGTGAAGAGGAGGAGGAGGAGGAGGAGGAGGAGGAGGGTCAAATCATCTGCCAGGGACCATAGGCTACAGCTGCTGCCCCATCTCACAGGAGTTCTTCAAGTGTACTTTTGTGGAACAATTACGTCTCGTTAATATCCAGCTGTTCAACATTTGCCCATTCTTTCACTTTTATAATAACACTTTTGACCAGGATCTACAGTTATATGCTACTCACCGGTCACATAAATGACCGGCGTATGTAGCACAATGGAAATTTATGTTGCTGTTTAGAAAACAGCACAGTAAACTTGAAAATAAAAGAAGGTTAAAGATTGATTGAACACACCATCTAACAGAAGGCAGAACATACAGTAGCAGTAACATCCGTCATATTTAAACATTCCTTATTTTTCTTGATCAAACAGTGTGTGCGCTTCAAATTGGTACAAATTTGGCCTATGTTACAATCACAAAGACAGTTGTCATTAGGGTAGATTTTAGCAGAGGGAAGCACAGCTTGTTCTGTTCCTGTCACTGGTTCTTTAATTAACAAGGCCACGCTGCAGTATCAAATCTGCAGCGCAGCAGGCTAAAGATTATGGAAATAGAACAATGACACATAACGCTGAAAACGCTCTATTTACAAAAATTCCTGGTCCCTGTTTACAGCAGAGCAAGCACTTGTGCTCTAAGGTAATGAGACTACATGCGTGTTGCTGTGAAAATGCACGGATGGCAAAACAAGTCAGCTGGTACGAGATTTACCAGCATATGTTTGGGCTGGGGAGCCCTGCTTTTTCAGTGGCCAAATAAGCGATCAGTGAATCAGTGATTTCTTTTCAATAGGGCTCTTTAATCCTTGTTTCCTGTAGCCTAATGTTTTATCTTGATCAATATGTCTTAATAGGGCCTAAATGTCACAAAAAGCCTTTGTCAAAGCCCGCCCAAGCACTGGGCCGTGGGATTTAATAATGGCACCGAGATAACAAGTCCTTCTGTACATCATTTATGGAGCTCTAATGGCTTTAAATGGCTTGGCTTGATAGTCCATCAGAGCAACATCATTTTACAAATAGCTGTTCTTGAAATTGTTCAAATAGGCAGATCATTTTTTGCGATATGCTTTGAAATAGCACTGTGTGATGTGGGCAAAAGAAAATCACCACAAAGAAAACACAATTCTGGTAAAAAGCTTGGGTTTCTTTCTCTGAATAAATATGACTAGACAGGTTTTTGCACAATATTTTACATTTGTTCCTTTTTAATGAAGTTTGTTCAGAGACGAGGGGAGAGAAAGAGACAGACAAAGAATAAAGCCATTCAATCAGTTTCAATATCTTGTGACATTTAGGGATGACATCGGAGGCAAAACAAGGGGTATTTATTCTCCTCTCTTAGCATAGGCACGGGGAGACGGAACACTGATATGTATTGTGCTGCAAATTATATCGGGTGACGGCACAATGTAATAAAGTTGGCCTGGAAGCAGATGGGATTTCTCAGCACAAACTCCCCACTTGTTTGGCTTAATCTGGACCCTCATGTAGGAGACCCTCAGGGGAATGTGAGCAGCCTTGCCTTGCCTCAGCCCCCTCGACTTTTCTCCTTATTACCAGGGTCGAGGTACAGCCCTGTTCTCTCTTTCTTTGACATACCCTGCACATACCCTGGCCGCTATCGGTTGACGCCAGGCAGAGAGCTTTTGGCAGCGGATGAAAATGGCCCTTTTCGGCCGGTGGCTATCGGGTGCAGCGCCGCGGCGACATTAACCATTTTAATGAGCAGACAAGAACTTGTGTTTGCAGGGCTGGTCCTGCTGGAGGTCAGACAGGGGAAATGGAGCTTGAAGGCCTGGGGGTCACTCCCGGGACAGCGCTACAGCGAGCAGGCTTTTTGTTTGTGTGCTGTTTGTACCATATGCCTGTGTGTATGTGTGTGTGTTTTACATGTCGTGGGAATGTCAACGAACTACACACTGTGTGTTTACACTATGTATCAATTAGCTGTGGTTAAAGATTTCTACCTGATTTCCCTCCCGATGTCTTTGGTTGCCCACCCACTGTGGTTCTGCCTGTCTGCCAGCTTACCGTCCTGCTAGCTGCTTGCCTGTCAGCCTGTCAGCCTTCTGGATAAAGTAGCTTATAGTCCGATAACTTGTCATGTACATACATATTAACTGACAGAGCGCCAACCAAATCTGCTGGGCCAGGTTTGCCAGATTGACAGTACTCACCTGGGTCCCTTATCATGTGTAACTGCCCGTGTCCATCTGTCTTAATGTTGTCACAGCACGTTTCCCGTCCCCCTACATACGTGTACTGACTCCAGCAGTGGCTGTGTTCTCTGGGCTGAGGATTCAACTGTGGGCTGGCATTTATAAGGGCACACAGAATTCTCTTTCGAAAGGTCAGAAATAAACTGACCTGTTATCACCATCATCATCGCTCTGGGAATACAAATAACATTCAACATTAACAAACCGTTCCCAAATGGAGCCTCTGCCAAACACCACCCTGTTATAGAAAATGCAATTAGGTCGGGCGAGGCTCGCCTAATTTGTATTCGCAGACTGCAAAATGGTGTGATTAGTATGCTTACAGCAGAAATATGCCAATCATAATTCAATAGGTTTGGAAATCAAAGGCAAATGTCGGTGCACCAGACTAATCATAATGCTATTGTTTTTAAAGCAAGCTTTTAAAAGACTGGAGGGTTTCATCATAAGTGGTGTGCACAATCAAATTTGGGCAGGCCTATGCACTAAACCTCCTGCCAAACTTCAGTTGACAAATAAAAGCTGTTGTTTTAAGGTGTAATGCCAACACTGGGTCTTTGTCTAAGTTCATAAGTCACTCTCTTCTCTCTCCTATAATCTGAGGCAGTGACACAGACATGTTATAAACATGCATGTCATGATATGGATGATTTGCAATACATTAACATGGGAGGATACTAATACTAAAATCATATTGGTAAAAGTAAGCATTTCAGTATTTTGCCTTGATTATATCTGGTAGCTTATATCTCTCCTATGGATGCTGTCTGGTGGCAAATTCCTGGACAACTGCAGATCGGTGTCTACCATTCAGTGCAAACCTAGCTGTGATTTTGTGTTTTGGGTCTATTTTCATTAGCAAGATCCAGCTTCTTTAGTTGGAAAAAATAGAGAAATTCGATTCACTCTTCTCCTCTTCCATCACCCCTGCGTCAGTGGGAGTGAATTACGCCTATTAGCATTCTGCACCACATGGTTCCTCAATTGCATCGTGTTCCTGCTCAGGCTCCCCTACTGCTAGCTGAAAAGGCAGATTTCCAAGCACAAAAGGGATTATACTGATGGAACAGCCAGTCCCTCAAATCAAACTTCTCCAGCACCCGGGCCCAGCAGGATGTCTGATGGAGGCATAATGATCCCCAGCTCCAGTCTTCTTCATGTAGTGCACCCAGGGTCAACAGTCCCCAATTAGACTTGAGAAACCAGGAAAGTCATTAGGACGGCAAACTCCGTGCTCCATTGAGTCGTCAGTTGGCCTCTTCAGAAGTTATTTTAGAAAACAAACACGCAGACTTCGGGTCAAGTCTGGAAGAGGGCTGGCAATTTTTCTGCTGGAGGTTGATGAGGGCAAATTGCATGTCTCACAGACGATGCAGCACTCGCGCCTGACTTTAAGGATTTGCCTTTTCGTTTTGCTATCGAGTCCATTAGCTCTCAATTCTACTTAGGCCCACCGTAATGAAAGCTGACACTGTATCCATTCTGCAATCTGAGACATCTTAGCGTGAGGTAGTACCTTTGCCGTTGTGTTCAATTGAGCTGCTTGAAATTCATGGCAGTGCACTCTCATTGAGATAGCTAGATAGACATGAGATTGAACACTCTGCTGCTGAAGAACTGGAGTTTGATAAGCACTAGAGATTTGTAACTACTTTTGATGACTGCTATGACCCTTGCATGAAATAAGGGGTGCAGTTTGGATTTGGGACCAGTGGTGATCGAAAAGAAAAATTGTTTCAGTGTGTTGGAGCCAATTTGCTCCTTGAAACCATGATTGCACATATAGCTTTGGAGATCATACTGTAGGGTACGACATTCAGTGTCACTTCATCCGTATGACATGTACGGGTAGCCTACTTAACCAAATTAACACTTAGAACAAGATCATGTTGACAGATTCATTCATGCACAATAAACAAACAAGACTGCATGCAGAGTCAATAACAGATTGTGTCTGAGGGTTGAGACGTAATTGAAGTTGGCTTATTAATTCGTGATCGTTCTTGGTGTGTTCTCATGCAGCATCATTTTCACCTTGCGTTAGGAGGAACAAGGCAGTGGCTGAGAAAGATCTGGTTTGGCTCAACATATTTTATTTTTTGTTATTTAAATACTAATTTAAATACTAATTCTGGGAGGGGAACATAAACAATAAATAAAATGACAAAATGTCATTACACATTGTCATTCCTAATTCACTATTATCACGTTATGCCAGTGTCAAAAAAGGCTGATGGTATTGTTTGGAATGTGCCATTTAGATTGGCCTAGTTTTACTCCTAAGTCTATACTATTACTTTAAAGTGAATGTGGTTGCTTGAAGTAGCAGGGTATAATCTGTCTAACGTCTGAATAATGACTGTCTGCCCTAAGGAATTCAGTAGACTACATTTTTGGATGCTATATTGCGCTTTTACATATTTGTGCTCCTTGTAAAAAATATCTCTGCATAAATCCTTGGTGGAAATCAAACTCAATATCACCCCTGTCTAATCAAGAAAAAAACCTTTGATCCTGACTGCACCCCATAATCTGTGGGTATAGTGGAAATGTATTATTAACATAACTATACAGTCAGGAAGCCTTCTTTCTTTAGCCTTCAGTTGGGAAGGTTCCCCAAACTTAGACGTGTTTTATTCAGATGTTTCAAACAGTCTTTTTCCCCTCATCGATCAAAGCCTGCTTTGCACAGTGGTGAGACGTGAGAGCATGAACACACTCGTTTCACCAGAGAGCTGAAGCCCAACGGGTGCCTGGCAGGGGCTCCAAATTGCACTCTACAGGGTGTGGCAACACATCAGATATCAAAAAGACGGTTTTGACCTCTTTATGCTCCGGCGCCGACTCCCTGGGCCCTGGAGTGGTTTCCTGCTGGAACAACATTTCAGATGGGATGTTATCTCTCGCAGCCGCTGCCATGGCCAGCTCAACCACAGCCAGAGCTCAGTCACTAGATTAAACACAGCAGCCCAATATTAA
>JAGFZM010000092.1:1329722-1398514 GCA_017657215.1 Limnothrissa miodon | reverse complement strand
GCACAGTGAATATGATCCTGTGATTTTGCCCAGCATCTCTAAGCAGTGCACAGTGAATATGATCCTGTGATTTTGCCCAGCATCTCTAAGCAGCGCACGGTGAATATGATCCTGTGATTTTCCCCAGCAGCTGATGCCTGCACTCCCCTGCTTACTCCGGTGATCTTAACTAGCCAGTCATGATTGAAGCTGACACTTGGCCTCTCCAGGGAGAGAGCACACTTGTCCCCGTTTTTTGCCCGGACTGCACCACTTTGATGACGCGCCTTCGCCGTGGCCGGCGGGTAGCCTCTGATGGGAACTTAGTCACAGTCGCTGCTGATGTGTTATCAGAGTCAATTTGCCATGTGCCGGCAGGAAGGATGGCTGTGCTGTGGCTCTGCCTGTACCCCACACCCACCTGCCTGCTAAGCCCTTTGCCCAGTGCAGGTCCTGGCAGACCTCCTGGGTCAGGAGCTCCATTCATCATCCTCTTAGTCACTAAGCGGGGTGGGCAGGCTCATCTGGCCTCCAGCGGACCCTCTCAGTTGACACGTCCAGACAGGTGTGGTGTGGTGAGGCGAAAAGACCTGCTGAGAGTGGTGCACTTCCTTCAGATGAGATTAAATTAGATTAGAACTTTTACTGTTTTTACATATATATGTATAAATACAGGGTAACAAAATGTGGTTTCACATCTAAACAGAGAAGCAAGTGCAAGATGATATTCTTCCCCAAATATTACAGGGAATACACAGTACAGTAATGGGCTAAGTGGTCATATCATAAGCCTGGAGTCCTGGGTTCGAGTACAGTACTCCCCTCATATCTCTCTCACACTCCTTTTTTGTCATTCCCTGTTGACCTATCAGAATAAAGACAAAGCCCAATTAAATATCTTTAAAAATGTACAGAAAAATAGGGGGCAGTATGAATAGATGGAATACATGTAGTTATTATCTACACATAATATAGATAAGATATAAACAGATGTATTCTATGCATCTGTTTATATACAGTATGTATAAAATATATACGAGAATACACTGTATGATGTGTTCTGACAAGTTTGCAGCAGAGGTGGTGTGGGAGGAGGAAATTCTATGCAATTGAATTAAAATTAGTTTCTTGTGAGAGTTAATTACAATGCAAGAGCAAACACTACATCAACAATCTGAGAGTAAGCCATTTATTTATTAGTGCAGTTTTACATTGAGTTTTGTGTCTTCTGCCATGCCAAGCTTAGTGGCTCTGGACATGCACCAATGGACGTTACTTTTACACACTTATTTGAACCCAGGCGATTGGCCCACTGTGGGCTATATATAAAAAGCTTCCATTATGTCCACAATGGCTGGTTTACATGGCACCAATCTTGCTCAATCTTGTTTTCCTTTTGCGTTAGGCTTACAGTATTTCATAAGCAGTTATTTTAGACCAGGCTCAAGGCTCAATTGTGAGCAAACAGTTGACTTAATTATTATTTACCTTTTGTTGTGATATTAGATAAATTAGTGCATCGTTTGTGGGTATGGAGCAAATATTCTCTCCACATTGCTGAATTGCAATCACCCTCATTTGTTTCTCTCTATCTGTAGTGTTCAGTGACTCTGATAAATCGGCAGGGATCTATTTCGACCTAATGGATGATACAGTCCTCAGGTACCACACAGGTAAAACACAAAAGTGTGTGGCTAAAACACTGGTACATGAATGACTTATGAATACTCTTTGGTTCACTATAGTCAGCAGTCTTTTTGCCACCTCCAGTATGAACACAACGCTAAACCTAAAAATTTGCTTTCCACCTGGCTGTCTTAGTCCTGACAGGAATAAACTTTAAGATGCTCAAAAAATGAATCCAAGATATCGTTACGGATACTAACGTATCCTCGGTTCTCTGAGTGAGAAGCCGAAACGTAAGAGTGGATGATGCCTATCATCTCCTACTTTTCTGAAGTCAGTTTTAACCAACCCTTTGAAAAAAGGGCAGTAAGCGCTCTGACGCGCGCAGGCAACTACTTAGACAGCCCTGCGTGACGTCAGAAAGTCTATATATTGACTGCGCTTACGCTTCAGGTCCTCTTTGCCAAGCTCGCCAGTGTCGGCGACTTGAGGCCCGAAGCATACGTTTCGGCTTCTCACTCAGAGAACCGAGGATACGTTAGTATCCGTAACGTTCTCTTTCGTTTCGATGCCGAAACGTACGAGTGGATCACTACAACCAAGCCTCAAGAGCCCTACACCGAGGAGACCGAGGTGGGAAGACCCATGGGACCGCCGCCGGGCCCAGAGAGAACACTCTCTGCTACACCCGGCCTGGTGACGTCCAATGCGTAAAAACGCGCGAAGGTGTTGCCTGAGGCCCACAAAGCGCTCAGACAGATATCCTGCATTAGGACGTCTTTCCAGAAGGCCCAAGAAGCCGCCACTCCACGGGTGGAGTGCGCCCTGACATGAGCAGGCGGAGGAGCACCCGCCGCCTCATATGCCAGACGTATGGCTTCAGTAAGTCAATGCGACATGCGTTGGGTAGACAAGGCCTGACCCTTGGCACGCTCGCCATGGCAAACGAACAACTGGTTCGTCTTCCTGATGCTCTGCGTACGCGTCAAATAGGCACGAAGCGCTCTGACCGGGCACAGAGTGACGGGCACAGAACCGCCCGTCTCAGGAAGGGCTGAGAGCTCAATGACCCTCGAACGAGGGTCAGTAGACAGCACTTTCGGGCGAGAAAAGGGATTTGGTCGCAGCGTTACCCGCGCGTCATCTTGCGTGAATTCAAGACAGTCAGGACTGACTGACAGGGCAGTCAGATCGCTAACACGCTTCACCGAGACCAGAGGGAGCAGAAGCGCAGTCTTAAGGGAAAGCATCTTTAGACTGGCACTCAACAGAGGGTCAAAGGGCGTAAGAGCCAGTCCGCGTAGGACAGTGGCCAGGTCCCAAGTAGGGACCGAACGTGTGGAAGAGGGGCGAAGCCGCCTGACGCCCTTCATGAAGCGCGACGCAAGGGGGTGAGCGCCTGGGGAAACGCCAGCATAGCCAACATGGCATGCTGAAATAGCTGCGAGGTACACCTTCAGAGTAGAGGGTGTACGACCCTGATCAAACAGGTGTTGCAGAAAAGCAAGCACCTCGCCAATAGGGCAGACTAGAGGATCACAGCCTCTGTCTCTGCACCACGTGCAGAATACACGCCACTTCAGTGTATACAACGACCTAGTGGATGTAGCTCTAGCGGCCTGAACAGTCTCTATAACTGCGCCTGACAGGCCGCTCTCTAGGAGACGTGCCCGTTCAGAGGCCAAGCCGCCAGTCTCCACGCTTCCGGCTTGGGGTGCCACAGCGACCCGTGAGCCTGAGATAGGAGATCCCTCCTCAGAGGGAGGGTCCAAGGCTGGCCGTCCAGCAGTGAGACCAGATCTGAGAACTAGCTCTGAGATGGCCAACTGGGGGCGATCAGAATCACCCTGTGAGCCCCCGCTCTGATCCTGGCCAATACCTGACGCATCAGAGGAAGGGGGGGGAAAGCGTAGAGCAGACCTCGTGGCCACGGATGTGCCAGCGCATCTGACCCTAGCGGCGCATCTCGCTCCAGCGAAAACCACGCTGGACAGTGAGCGTTCTCTCTCGAGGCGAAAAGATCGACTCGTGCCCGCCCGAAGCGGGACCAGAGGCTGTGCACCACGGCTGGGCAGAGGCGCCAGTCGGTTGCACGCGGAACACCCTTGGAGAGGAGGTCCGCGCCTGTGTTGCGCACACCGGGCAAGTGCGACGCCCTGATCGACAGGAAGTGGCGGGAGGCCCAGGTGAGCAGCTTGTACGCCAGGCGAAACAGGTCCGGAGAGCGCGTGCCGCCCTGGCGATTGATATAAGCCACTACCGTGGTGTTGTCCGTACGCACCAGAACGTGTTCTCCTCCGAGAAGAGGGAGAAACTCCTTCAGAGCGCAAAAGACAGCTAGGAGCTCTAACACATTGATGTGTAGCCTCCTGGAGGCTGTGCCCCACGTCCCCCTGGCGGGGCGACCGCAGCAAACGGCGCCCCAGCCGCTCTTGGACGCATCGGTGGTCACCGTCATGCGTCTGGCTACAGCGCCCAGGGTGCCACCTTTGGTGAAGGACGACGGCCTGCGTCAATGCGCGAGGGCTAGCTACATACGTTTGGATACTAAGATCCGACAAGCGGGGTTCGACCTGGAGGACACACCTAGTTCCGCTAAGGCGAGCTGCAGCGTGTGTAAGTGTAAGAGGCCGAGTGGGACAGCGCCGCCTGCGGCGCATAGGAGGCCCGTCAGTCTGAGACACAGCCTGGCCGAAACGCAGGCACCTAGTCTGAAGTGGCGTAGACACGCCCTGACGTCCTGAAGCCTCTTCGGCGTGAGCGTCGCTCTCATCGAGCGTGAGTTCAGCCTCACGCCCAAGAACTCGACCTCCTGAGAGGGAGAGAGCATGCACTTGCTTAGGTTCACTAAGAAACCCAGACTGTGCAGGTGACGCAAAACAGTGTGACCTGTGACGTTAGGAGCTGTCTGGAACCCGCCAGCAGCATCCAGTCGTCCAAGTAATTGAGGAGTCTGATACCCTGAGTGCTCACGCGTGGTTGGCGAGCCGCGCATATCACTCGCGACGCCCCGTGGGGCGGCCGACCTGGCGTGCACGTCAGCGATATCCGAGGTCGGTGAGCTGCGCACTTCACTTGCGAGGCCCCGTGGGGCGGTCGACCTGGAGCACGTGTCAGCGACGTTTGTGGTCGGTGAGCTGCGCACTTCACCCGCGATGCCCCGTGGGGCGGCCGACCTGGAGTGCGCGTCAGCGACGACCTTGAAGAGGGGGGAGAAGTTTCTCGTCTGCCCAATGGCAGAAGTGTCAGACTGAGCAGACAGTTCTGCTCGTACCTGGGCGATAAATCGGCCAACAGAAGCGGCGAGAGAGGACGGGGAGGGCTTCTCGGCCGTGAACGACTCCGATGCGTCGCATGCCCACTGCTCGGAGGCGAGAGAGACAGAGGACGCGGAGACCGTGACGTTAGTAGAGGCCTCGGCGCCACCTGGGCGCCGTCGAGGCGTGACGTCACGCAAGGCGCATTGCGCACGGCGTGCGTAAGCTGAACACGCGGCGGAGACCGAATCGGTGCCCCTGTGCGCGACAGCGCTGACAGAACAGAGAGCGTCCTCCGGCCGGGGCCGGGGCTCATCGTGAAACATTGCCCCAGAGGGGCGATAGTGTGTGTGCGGAGTGCTTGTGAACAAGGCAAACTCAGCGCCCCCTGAGGGGGTGAGATCAGAGAGGACCGCCGAAGCGGGGGGGAACGCTCCGAGCTGGGGACTGCAGAGCGGGGACCCGTGCCTTTTGGAGCACACAGAGGCATAGCAGTCAATGGATAGGGGTCGCATGACATGCTCTGCCGCACACACGCGATCGTATCAGGATCGCTGTGGCCTCTTGCGCCGTTCCTGGCTGGTTGGACGGTTGGTGGGAGCTGTGCGTCCGCGTGAGCGAGATCGCTGCCAAGGAGGTTGCGCGGTGGCGCGGCTTTGGGCGCGTCCGCCTTTTTCCGCCTTTCTCGAGCACGCGTCTGAGGCGTAGCCGGAGCGGCTGGTTGAGGCGGGGCACGCTTAGGAAGCACGGGTTGCAGGGCCTGAGCCGCCGACTTTGTCTTCTCTAAGCGATCGCACTGGAGTTCCAGCGCCTGGCCAAACAGAGCATCAGCGGAGATGGGAGCGTTCATGAGATGCCTCTTCTCCTTCTCTGGCATTGACGAAAGATTCAGCCAGAGGTGCCTGTCTATGACGACCAAAGAGCCAAGGGAGCGACCGTCGGCTTTAATGGCCGCCCTGATGGCCAGCGATGACGTCGGAGAGCGCCATGGGACGATCACAGTCGGTACAACGACGAGTAGCCATCTTGCGTCTCGAGGTACTAGAAGTTAGGGACCGGCGTGAGCACTTGGAGCAAGACGGAATCCCTCGGAGAGCTTTGAAAAAAGCTTTTGTGGTGGGCTTTCAAAAAAGCCGTTGGTTTTTAGAATATTTGCGGAAGCAAACGGAAAAAACGACTCAGAACACACGCAGTAGGCGAGGTGAAAGAGGCAAAGATGACCTGAAGCGTAAGCGCGGTCAATATATAGACTTTCTGACGTCACGCAGGGCTGTCTAAGTAGTTGCCTGTGCGCGTCAGAGCGCTTACTGCCCTTTTTTCAAAGGGTTGGTTAAAATTGACTTCAGAAAGGTAGAAGATGATAGGCATCATCCACTCGTACGTTTCGGCTTCGAAACGAAAGAGAACCTGTTTCTTTTCACAGAGGCTTTGGGTTGATCACTGCATATGTGCCTTTGGTCGTGGCTGGAAAGTAATATATTTTTATCAGAAATCATAACTATTTGATGTCTTCATCACAGATCTGCAGTCAAGTATGGAATGTGAAACAAATATCTTTTCTTTGTACAAAAATCTCTGTGCTTTGGGGAAGTGGGACTCTGCAGTAAAAATGACCTAGATAGAAAATGAGGGAGGGAGGGAGGGAAACAGAGAGAGTGAGCGAGAGGAGGGCGAGAAAGAGGCTGTAAATGAGAAACTTTTCCAATGGGAAGGTTTGATTGTGACGAGAATTAAAATCTTTTAATTTTTTTTTGTCTTTCTATTGAAGCATTATTGATCTGTAGAGTCTCATTCAAATCTATGACAAGTGATGTTTCAGGACTTCCCCATGCATTAGCAAAGAAAATTTAAATGCATTTTGCAGATAACTTTAACAACGCATCTCTAACAGGGTTTGTACCTGGGGTTAAATTGGGCCGGGGCTATCCGGGGCTGAGCCCCGGCACATAAGCTCAGGCAGCATTATGACATCAAAAGCAACTAACCCTTTTTTCACGCTTTTCAGTTAAAGGTGCTCTAAGCGATGTGACGCGTTTTTAGGACTAAAACATTTGTTGTTACATACAGCAAACATCTCCTCACAATCTGCTAGCTGCCTGTCCCCTGAACACACTGTAAAAAAACGCGGTCTCTGTAGATAGCCCAGGCTCCACAAACGGCTAAAAAACACAGTGGGCAAACCTAGCATAAAAAACGAAATGAAACATAACAAACATTGTTCCAGCCAATAAATGACAAAAAGGATTTGGAGGAGGGGTTGGGTGGGGGTTAGTGCGCGTGAGTCTTTCAGGAGGCATGGGAGGGAGGGGGAGGAGGGAGCTATCCTCCGTTTTGTTTGACAATACTTCGAACGTCAACAAGAAGTGACATCAAACACAATCGCTTAGAGCGCCTTTAAGTGTAATTAATTAGGATAAATTATCGTCCTAACAATTAGTAAAACAATGAGTTTTGTGTAACCTAATGGACCGCCTGGTTTTCCTGATAAAAGGACGACCTATCAAAGTTTAGAGAAGTTGCCATCAGAGATTCTAGAACACTAACGTTACGTGGCTATGTCATGGACAAAAAGTTCAGAAGGCAGTGTTAAAGACGCGATTTTAAGGAGGATGTCTAGTGCGGGCTAGACTGTCGCTCTCTGATAATTTAACAATGCAGCGCGTCGTCCAAATGGTCAGTGTATTTGTCGTTCGTTTGGATTTCAGACTCTTAACAGAATTATATAACCAAAAAAAGGTCTTTTCCTGGCCAGAATTTCATAAAAGGGGCTTGAAATTATATTTGTTCATTGTTCTTTCCCATTTCTTGAGTGCATCAATTGCGAAAGTTATCCTAACTAGTGCTTACGGTTATTTGCATTTACCTTCAGTGAAACAAAGCAGCTGGTACATTAGCATGCTACGCGACCACAAGTTTTACGTTTTTACCTGATGTCCCCCATCGTTTGTTTGTGGTTATTTCGACTTGAACTCCGGGGAAAACCTCTCACCTTTAGTAGCCTAGTGAAGGCCTTTGTCTCAGTTCGTTGCTCGTAGACTACACAATAAAACGTCCCATTGTCTACAACTTTACCTGTGATGTACACACACCTACAGTAGGCTATGTAAAAACCTAGCCTCTTAAAGGCAGACATGCGCAACACAAATCGGTAATTGTTATATTTTATTAGCAATTTGTCACAAAGGCATGTATAACATTGAAAGTCATAAACAATGATACAAAAAGTTGTTATAAATGTGTAAAGTTCATTGTTAAACTTGCAAAGAACCAGTTTAAATACAGCAACTTTTATAAGTGTCTGTACTTTTTTTTTTTCCTGACAACTTGCCCCAGTAAATGTTAATATTACATTTTAAATCTGTTCTTCCTACTCTTTAATTCAATTTCATTTATGCAAGCATTAAACAAATGTCATGTCTCATAGTGTTTCACAGCAGGGAGCACTCATAGCAACCCCAAGACATAACCTCACATCATTAAGAGTAACCATAGGGTTTCAAAAGTCCAGGGCCGTGTTATAACAGCCTGGTATAATAATAAGAGTCCAGTGAGATAAATCAGACTCAGTGTTTGAGGGGTTCAGTAGTGCCATAGAGGAGGGGGTCTGTACCAGGGCAAAATGTCAATCTTGTCAGGGGTTCCTCTATGGAGTTGGTTACATTTGCACATTATCATGAAAAGAGATTGCGAGGACTCCACCCACCAGGTATCCATCTCCCTATAGTGCTCAGGGTAAAAACTCAGGCCAGCCAATCTGTAGAAGCAACAAACATACAAGCAAAGTGTTGTAGGGTACTACTTTTCCTCCATGATGGTTTAAATAGGGCAGGTGCTCAATTAATTATCAGAGGGCTTTACAAGTTAGGCTGTGATCAGGCTTCAATCAGGCCAGCCAATTAAGGCAACATCTATGTGCACCTTGGATACAGTAAAAAAAAAAAAAAAAACCCAACACATCATACTTCAGCCAAAAGACAGGAAAAATAAATGAAAAATATTTTATTTGAGACAACTTTGGATTGATACATGGCCTAAGTAAATTAATTGCATTTATTATTTAGAACAAAGAATATTTACCCAAAAACAACAACACAAACATCACACAAATCTACATAAAGTAAGGACAATGGGCTTGATTCCCCAACTAATTTAAAGTATGAAATTAGCTCTGTTTCTACCCTTTGTTGAGGATTGTTGGTGATTTAAGTCAATTCTAATGTTTAAGAACGCCTGTTGCCCATCTCCCTACTGCCCAAACCCTTTAAGAGCTTTAAGACTTGCAGGCATCGCCTTACACCACAAAGGCCTTTTGGATGGCATTCAGCACAACCAGCCAAACACAGCACTTTTGACAACCAACTAGACTAAAAGCTGGTTGTCAGCACAATTTACTTGTGCACTAACAGAAATATAAAAGACACTTGATGTTACATTATCTTGGCCTGGTTTAGTGTAAAGCCCTCTCAACAACGTCAAGGAACTGAAATTTAATTATAAATAGCATGGATCACTGAACTGAACTTAAAGTACAATAGAGGTGTTCTGATTGTTAGTAACATAACTAGCCATTAATAACATAACTTGCCTATTAGGCAAATTGTGTTTTAAGTTCCTCACTTTATTCTTGTTGCTGGTAAGTTGTTTATGTTCTATGTTCTCTTTTTTGTGTTCATTCATGTTCATATAGTACCTTAAAGATTTATTATTTATACTTTTGATACTTGTGATTTTAAAATGTTGTCATGTCGTGGTCTTGAATGCAGGATCAAGATTACACATTAACATTAGCATTGGTTTGATTTGTTCAATCGATTTGTTAAAAAAACAATTGAAAAACAGAAGATTATTTCTACATCATTTTTTCTGTAGCCTTACTTGAGTGCCATTACAATTAACATTCTAATGTGAATGTGTAATGTCTTGATCATGCATTCAAGACCACGGGTCGGGTCGGGTCGGGTCGGGTCGGATTTGGGTCACGGTTCGACCATTTTTTTTGCGGGTCGGGCGGGGCGGTTCGGATCTCCTGATGGGTCAGGTTGGGGCGGGTTTAAAAAAAGGCTGACCCGCGCATCACTACCCCCCACATAGCAAATCCCAATTTAACCCCTGGTTTGTACTATCCAGATCCGATCACGTGATCGGAAATCGGGCCCGATCACATGGTTTCAGACCCGATCGGAATCGGACATTACCTCCCGATCAGGACTCAGATATATACAGTATGTTTATTTTTTTGTTATTTCGTTTTTTTTATTGTTATCTATAGTCCAAACGTGATTAATTTGTTATTACTTGTTATTACTATAATTGTTCAAGCTACCTCACAGAAGTGCTCAGTTTGTTAACAGGGTTGTTGAATGTTAAAATTTTAAAATGTTAAAAAGATTTTTATTAAATAAAAAATAAGGAACATCCTGGATCTGTATCTTCTCTTCTTTATTTTATTTTTTTTTTATGTATTACAGAAATATCGGACTGGGACTCGTTATCGGTAGAGACTCAAGATCAACTTGAGTTTGTTTAGCAAGATCTCGAGTTCTACGGTCACTCTTTATGATTTTCCGAACAATTGATCAAGAAATACAAGAATACAAGAATCAAAAAGCATGGCAGAACAGCTACAGCCACTCTATTCTGTATAAATTTCCATACAATTATGATCAAGAAATCCATTAAGCAGAGCCAACAAACTCGGGATCTCGTAAAAGAAACTAGAGATCTCGCAAAACAAACTCAAGATCTGGCAATTTTTTTTTAACCTTGTTTTTTTTTATGTCACCAAGGAGCCACCGTATGTTTGTACCCACAATGCTATTTGGAAAGCTTTTATGCTTTCTGTGCAGCTAAGCACACAGCTATTTAACATTTCCATTATTGGAATAGTAATTAATGCCAGGTAATTGTTCGGTATTGTACGGTATGCCATTACTAATGTGTGTTTTTCTTCAGCATAATTTGAATATTAGCATACCGTAATTTGAATATGAAAGCATGTTTCCCAACATACTGCATCTGAAATTACTAACTGTGCCTGCTTCACTAATCTGTAATGTGTAAAGTGTTTGCATAGGGGATTGCGAGTGTGACGCACACACAGAAACAAACACACACAAAACTGATGTGCCATCACTGTTAGATATGTGCATGTGCAGTACATGTGTGATGGAAATGGCCAGTGTTGGGCTGTATCAGATGAAAACACAAGGCACCATTCCTCTCCATACTCATGATGGATGAAGCTGTTTTCGCCCACTGTTGACCAATGAGGAGCTCCGCTCCGGCCTGTCTGTTTGGGTTGTGGTGCTGTTGCCAAGGGCCTTAGGCCCTGATCTGCATGGTGTGGCCGTTGACCCTCCATCATATTTCCCATGAGCCCCGAGTCACTAAATGCCAGCGGGGCCGGAGAACAGAACGGGAGATGCATGCTGAGGTCTAAAAACTCTAGTCTCACACCATATTGGGATGGCCTTTGCTCCTCCACCACGGGTAAACAGACAAACTGATGGGCAAACTGCCCCTGCCATATATGGATCTGTGATCTCTGTTAAACAAACAGAAAAGCAATATCCCTTAGCCTCCCTTAAGCAGTCTTCTGCCGGGCAGCCAGCCTCTCTCGCGTGCTGGAAATGCCATAGCAGACGAGGCATTCTAACAAGGGAAAGTCCTTTCCAACGAACACGTCTAGTCAAATTCAGTCTTTGCATTCAGGATTGTTCAAATAATGTTTTATTCATTTTGTGTCAGCTCAAGTCATTTCAGAGGCACCCATTTGCAATTTTGTTCACATTTCATTACAGTCTTACAGTTTCAATTTAGAAACCCACAGACTGCAGCCAAGTCAAATATCAAGCCATGTGAAAAGCTTTTATATTCTGCTTTACATAGTAGCCATTATAGCCACTCTACTGTAGTAGTTACGTAATTATGTTTGATAAGTAAACCACCACACACAGTATGGGCCAAATCAAGCCTTGACATAGAATAATCAGTCGTGCCGATCTCGTATGTTTACTGAAAAACATCTACCCTGGCATTCCTCTAACGAGCAAGGAGAATCCCAGCTGTTCCCACCTTCCACGACTATCATGTCATTTTATGGCTATCATGTTACATCATGCCAACAAAAGATTTACATAAGTAAATTGTCACTCTGTGAACAACTATATTTTCTGAACATTTTCTGCAGTGGCCTAAAGTAGCGGATAGTGTAATGCAACATATAGCCAGTGGTCATGTTGTGTACCACGTGGAGCCTTTTAACACATCGACAGTCATAAAATATACAACAAAATGCAGCATTATGTAAATAAATGTTTGCATATATTGCATAAATGTTTGCATTCAATTTCTAAAGCTTAGAACTTAAGCAACACATTTGATCATTATAAATGCTTGAATGCCAATATCTAGCCTTGCTTTGCAAAGTGTGTACTTCCTAAGTCTTTCACTCACAAATGACGCTGAATGCGCTGTTTGTGCTACTGAGCTCTTCACAGGCTGACAGCCAGCCCACTCGGAGGAGAAATATTGAACACATGCCTGACTGACAGTCAGTCCGACTTTGTGTATGTGTGTGTGTGTGTGTGAGTGTGTGTGTGTGTGTCAGGGTCACACCTGGGATCTGGAGCTTAAGCCTGCCTTTGCTCAAGAGTGACAGAAATGATCTCTTAACTGACAGCTGTGCCACTGAACATCATAACAGAACGCAACGCAAGTAGCTTTCCGATTGATGTTAAAGAATGGAAATGAATGCGTGAATAAGAACAAATAAGGGCCAGAACAATTGAGTGCAAAACTATGTGGGAGCTGCACTGGAAGCCAGCAGTTTCCGCTCATAGGCTATTATCAGCCCACTTCAGAGCAGGCAAAGGTCAGTGGAAATGTCAGAGTTCTGACTGTTCTTTACTCTGTCTATTTGGGCTTGATTATGGAGCTCCTACTTTGACTTTGCCAAAATGAACCCACGCCTCTATAGTCCAGATGGCTTTAGGAACTTTGGTCAGCACTAAGCCTAAAACAGACAGGATGCAGCATTGGTCTTTTGTTCAAAGCCTATGACCACCACAACATAGGTAGCTCAGACAGAACAAACCAATGTGACTCCTTGTGTCTGTAAATTATGCAATTTCAAGTAAATTTGACTGTGCAAAGTTAGTAGGAAAATGGTAGCAAGGAATAATGTTACAGTAAAATTATACTCACAAAGCCTATGATTTCATGCATTTATGTAAGCAACACACCAAAGCACTAAAATAAAATGCAGCCTACCATCTGCTGACTAGGCTGTCACATCGCCATTTTGTTACTTGAAATATCCGAGGACACTCTGATGTGGTCCACTATACGTTTGGAACTTGCCAAAATGTCTTGGTAAAAAGTGTCAGTTGCTGTTTATCAGTTACATATTAGTGTTTGTTAAAATTCAGCAGCATTTCCACTTACAAGAATAATCAAACACCTGGCGTTGTAGTCTGTGCTTTCCATTTAGCTTGAATTAAAAACGGCAATACTGTTGTAAATATAGGCTACAGATTTACGTTATCTGTTTAGGACACCCAAATGGCTTGCAGGCCTTATGGGGTGGTGGATTTTAACCCCCTGCCCTTGTCAATGCCCTTGCAACCAGCCTCTAAAGCCTGATGAGGTTAGACAGGACTCGGCTGTAAAATTGTGTGTGTGTGTGTGTGTGTGTGTGTGTGTGTGTGTGTGTGTGTGTGTGAGAGAGAGAGAGAGAGAGAGAAAGTGAGACAGAGTGTCATCTCTACCAAGTCGGTGAAGCATAAACAGATGTGTGTCTGTGTGAGAGAGACAGACGCTGTTACCTCTCTGACCTGGCAGCAATCTGAGGACAAATGACACTCTGCCAGCACTCTGGAATCACCCTGCAGATGAAGCACACTCAGTGGCCTCTGACTACATCCTCGTGACACAGGTCTATAGATCTGTTGTCTCGGACACGAAACAGAAAAAAAAAAACAACCCTTTCCCCCAAACATGCTCCAACATTGTTTATTGTTATTTTAACACTGTTAGATAGGGCCCTATATAAAACCCTCTGCTATTAAAGTTTCAGGACCACTCGTTAGTTATGGCTCAGAGAACATGATTACAAGGCATTTTCTCACAGATCAAAGACTTGTGGCAATCAGTGGAAATCAATTTTGCCTTCCCTGTCTCCTCTGCTGTCCTCCCCTCTGTCTTTTTCCACAGCTCTCTGTTGATTTACACAGAAATCACACACGCACGCACAAGAGAGAGAGACAGAGAGAGAGAGAGAGAGAGAGATCTAGACGGGGAAAGAGAGAAAGAGAGGGAGAGATAGAGAAGGAAAGTGAGAAAAACGGGGAGAGGGAGAGAGAGAGTGAGAGAGAGAAGGAAAGAGAGAGAGAGAGAGAAAGAGAAGAAGCATTTAATAGTCCATGCAGGTGCACACTTCCACTAAGACTGTAGCATTTCATGACAGGCTCACTGGCCGGCACAGACAATGACAGCTCTCCTGCTGAATGCCTGCTTAACTTTGAGTTAACAAGCTGTCCATCGATCCTTTGTGCAAAACATACACATTAATGTTATACTGATTGCATCGAACGGAAGATGTGGATGTTCCCTGAAGAAGAAGTGGTAGAGGATTCCCAGCTATGTAGAGGGACTCTCACCACTTTGGATTTAGTACACCCCCATTATGACATGATTTGAAAAATTGGTTACTTGTCAAGCCACATGCAGCTGCATGTGCTTCATGTTTTGTGACATTGGAAATGAAAGTGAAAATGCTTATAAACTGTGCTTAAAGTGAATATAAGAATAAGCCTGCTATACGTTGAGTAGTGTTGGCGCAGTCAGCCTCTTATTGAATTGGTGATGCTGTATGCATGTTCTTGGAGGTAGACAAGTGTTTTTGTTTTAGGAGAATCCTTAAAGGTTTCTTTTTATGGCCATGTCAATGACTGATACTGTAGGCTCGCTTTGAAAGGCATTCTTTGACTTAAAAGCACTCGTTCTTGGAGCTTATCCAGACTACATCTATTCTCTGCACATGAGAGGGCTTTGAAAATAAACGACTCTGGTACCCGTTCAGATGAACAGCAATCTTGCCAGTAAAGTCTACAGTACCTGTAAAGCTCAGTTGGTCCACAAGGCACAGGCTCCAGCGTGTTGGTGTGATCTCTCCTGGTGTGATCTCTCCTGTCTTTGGGAGACCCCTGGTGTGGCCACACACTGTGAGCACCTCCACACACCCCATAACTCTGCCAGGCCGCTGACATCAGCATCCTTGCGCTGCTCTATGAAAGGTGGACTAACTGGTGGCAGCTAAACACACGGCTGTAAATCAGAGCCCAAACCAAACACACACACACACACACACACACACACTCCCTCCTTTTTTCACATGGAAGACAGAGCTCTCCTGATCCTGTGATAGCTTGAAGTGAGGAACGCATCCAAGAGATACTACAAACAATAGTGTGATGTCTTTTGCCAACTGAAAAAATTGGCTCTTTGCGGGCAGGACTGTCATATCATCTGATGTGAGCGGCCAATCTCGCCAATGACAGCCTGAGGCTGGCCTGCTTAAAAACTCTGCATTGATGGACGAGCTCTAGGAAGTCAAACATTCAAAGCTCTAACTGTTATTGGACTGCCTAAACCAACAATACCGTCTGACTGATTATCCTATTAAAACAACAACAAAAAAAAAACAGCAAAGATTTTTTTTTCTTCTTCACTCCTATCCGTTGGTGTTCATATCCTCGTTTTGCCACACAAGACTCCAACTCTACATATCCTGTGATGTTTTAACCAACTTACAGCTCAGAATATCCATTCACCTGGCAGATATGAATGTATCTTATGTCATCTTTCGGCACTTGAACATCCAATAATATGCATTTGTGATGATTTACAAAGTCATTTGGCACTGGAAAACTCAACCGCAATTTTCTCGATCTGAACCATTGTTCCCGTCTGCTGCGGGGGATCCGGTGCGTGTGAGCCCTGACTACTGATTAATGGAGCCGGACTAATGCTGAGTCAGCCAACAGGGCTACAATGAGAATATTCCGGAAATGTCATCGTCCATGTCAAGATGTACATCATCCTGCAGATGCCTGATTCCGGTTTGTCTGAGGGGGCAGAGGCATTGCTAGAAATAGCTGACTGAATCTGGTGCTGGTTTTGATTGTGCAGTCTTAATTTGCTAAAGTCATTCAGCATTTCACACGTCTATTGGCCCTTTTCCACTGACTACCAGCTTGGCTCAGTTTGACTCTACTTTTTATTTATTTATTTATTTATTTATTTATTTATTTATTTAGGCTTTGATCCTACCTGGTACCCTTCTTAGTACCACCTTTGATGAGGTTCCAAATGAGCTGAACTGATGCTCAAAAGATGACATGTAAATATTGGAGGTTAGGTCATTATTATCACCGGCGTCATAATCATTTTTGAACAAGTCGTTAGCAGCCGGCTTAACAGTTAGATATTAGTGTTAGTATGACAGGACAGCTGACAGAGGAGATAATCCCCCCAGAAATGGGTGGCAAACAGTCTTTAACAATGCTGAAACAAAATCTTTTGTTTAATTTCATTCACTGTATGATTGTCGTCTTTTTCAGAATTGTGATGTTTTTATTCATCAGTACCTTTCTGCAGTAATGAAACATCCAAAATCAAACTGAGTTGAGCGTCAAGTGTCCTGACCTTTTGAAAGTCAGACACATTTTCTTGAATTTACCTGGGAACATAAAAATAAGTCATCTTTTAACTTTAAAATCAGGAAAAGTATATTTTTTTCACTAAAGGAATCCAAGGTCATCCTACTATAGCAACATATAGTGTGCAGCATCTAGGAGTGGCAGCTTCAGCGTTCAATATGTATTCAGTTGATGTTTTGATGGCACAGAGGAGTGTGTTGCTGAGAAATTGCTGATTTAAATTCTTGTGCCATGTTATGATAAACTATGCCTGATACACACACACACACACACACACAAACACATGTGCACAGTCATAGTCACAGGTGCATTATACATTTTCCATGTGGGAATTCAAAATTCAAGAATTTTAAACGCGCACACACACACACACACACACATATCATAAAGTGAGGCAGGAGGGGAAAGGCCTCGTTCTCGCTGCCTGATTATTTCATTCCCCCCTTTTGAAGAAGCAGCGTTTAATTATGAAGGAGCTTCAAGGTAGGCCTGCATGTGTCTCTCCCCCACCTGCCTGGGAGAGGGATAATTAGCAGCTCTGCTTTCAAGGGCAAATGGGTGGGGGTGTGTGGGGTGTGTGTGTGTGTGGGGGGGGGGAAAACACTCGAGGAGAGAAGTCATCAGGAGGGGAAAAAACACAGCACCAGGTTGAGGAGAACAGATTTGCTTTTTTTTTTCCTGTTGGAGGAGACAGGAGGGGTTTTGGGAAAGAGACGACAGGGGTCTTCCCTGGAGTGATGGCTCTCCATAGCTATGGGCTACCGCTCTCATTAATCAGCAGACTCTTAATTAATCGTGGGGGCCCATCTCAGCAGCTGACCTTCCAACAGACCACCCGCCCCCCGGCATCAATGCTATCCCATGGGCCCTTAGTGTGGCCAGTCTGTGCCTACTAGTAGGAGCTGTGTAAGCAACTGAAGCCAATTTCGAAATTCTCTCATTGACCTCCCTCTCCATGACTGTGTTTATGTGAACACGTCCAAACATTCACCCACAACAACTGCAACCATAAAAATATCATGCGTTTTATTGGCAGTCAGGCATCTATTGCTCTCCTTTTATTGTTGTTTTATATAGCCTGTATTAGGCCTTAGGCTTTAATACAGCCCACTCCACAAGCCTGTAAAATTTCTGTCAAATTGGTTTCACAGAGTTTCCAGATATTTTATTGATGTAATTTTCCCCTTATTTAGGTTATTTTGGATACTGAGGTGGCGTTCTGGATTGTTAATGCTATACTGCTGTGTAAAACATCATATGAAGTTCGTTTAAACTGTCCCTCAACATCTTTCCAGCAGCTAAAACGTTCCCAGTCAATCTCAGCCTGTCGCTCATTGTCAGAAGTGCTGACCGATATCGCAGATGCTGCAGCAAGCCATCAAATGCGTCCTCTGATGCCTGTTCCTTTAAGCCTGTGTGTGTCAATACTGCAGAACTAGGGGAAGGGTTCATCATAGGCCTAAGCTTCCTCAGGTGTAATGAGGGAACATGTACTCTGCTTTCAAAGAGAAGCCGGTGAAAGAAGAATGTCTGGGGTTTAGCATTCTGCCTTCATAATCCACACGGCGACGGCGGGTGTGAGATACGTCACATGGCAATACTAATGTAATCCCTCTCGGGCCTTTGTGCTGCCTCTGTAATCTCTCCCATAGAAAAGCCATTAATGCAAACAAATCTGCAGCTCTCAAATATTCCCATCCATCAGACTCTGACAGGCCCGAGGGGGTTCGGAGCAGGGGAAAAGGGGCGGAAAAAAATCTTGGAAAAATGGTCTCACAGGGACACAGATGATAGTGACTTAATTGCTTTATTACATCACTAGAAAAGAAAGAGAGAGAGAGAGAGAGAAAGAGAGAGACAGAAGCATACAAAAATGAGGTCCCTCATCAGTATTCCTGTAATTCTGTCTATTACATCCAATAGGTAAATAAAACCAACCTGGTTGTTTTGAAGAGAGTGCATGCGTGAGAGAAGCATTGTAAAGTGATAGAAAAACTCCCAAGTGTATTTGTGTTTGAGAGTATCTGTGTGTGACAGTGAGCGAGGTTAAGGGCAGTGCCATTGGGAGTGTGGAGAACTCTGCTCTTCACTGAAGCAGTTGCTAAGCCATCGCGCTACGTCTGGAGACACTCCACACAACTCCATCAGCTTACATTGGGAATAAGCCCAATATGTATAATTATACATGTACATAGTGCAAGAACATACTGCAGCTCTTTGACATGAAAGTTAGTCACTAGATGGACATGATAATAAAAGTGAGTGAGAGAGAGAAAGAGAGAGAGGGGGGGAGAGAGAAAGAGAATACAAAAAGCCTCTGTCACATTCATTTGAAGGACAAGCTAATGATAGCTTACACTAGGACAATGTTGATGGATTGTGTTTTGACTGTATTATGCAGCGTGCCACTAGTGTGCTGTGCCGCGGTTTGATCTTCACCCATGTCAGCTGTCTCTATCATATTTGTAATCTTCACTTTCTTTGGCAGATTGTGTGCACAGTGGCAGCCAGTTGTGTGCTTGAGCCTGATCTTGGTGAAGATAAAAGTATGAGGCTTTCTGTTCGCAAGGGAGATGCTGCTGGGAAGAAATTGCACATCAGAGGCGATCATTAGAAACAAGGACTCTGAGTTCACATGGAATAAAACAAAGATAGTCTCTTTCTCTCTCGCACGCGCTGACTTCGGAGCACAAATGGAAATCCAATGGTTGCTTCACAACAATGGCATCATTAGCGAAGACAGCTCAATATCACAAAGAAGGGTTAGTAGCATTATACATGTCACAGGAGAAAGAGCGAAAAAAACAACTTTAAATCACTAATATGCTTGTGTACAAACAATGAGTAGGACAGGATAATAGGGAGATCTAAAGGACAAATTAGTGAGACACTGAAAAAAAAGAAAGAAAAAAAGACTGTAAAGAAAGTTTGTTCCACAGAGCAATTGCAGAGCGAAAAATTGCTCTGAAAAATCTTAAGTCCTTTAATAAAATGTCAAAAATGTACCTCTTCCCTCGACTGGCTCTCCCTATCCCTTTTAGAAAGGTCTAGAAAAATGCAGTTGTATTAGCCTCCGACAAAACAAAGCTGGACATCTACCTGATTAATAACCATGCAGCTCCAGCAATCATGGGAGCCTTTGGAACGGGAAGTGGGGTCGGCTGTGGCTTGTCAAAAGCGTGAGTGTGGTTAGGTTTGTTTGTTCTCTTTTGGGACATTAGCCTGCGTGCTTGACGGGAAATTGCAGGCATTAGGCGGAATCGGCTGGGCTAGCATTGATTTACACGGGGCTGGAGAGGCCCCCAGGGACGCATCAAGCCATTCTGGGCCCAGCACTCCTGGGTGGACTGATTAAATGGCCAATCAGAGGTTATTAATAATAATTTAAAAACTTCCTCAGAACAAATGCTGAAGTGTTGCAGATAAACACGCCCATGGGATGAGAACGAATGCAAAATGGCTGTCTCTTGGCATTTCCCAACTTCAGGCCTTTACTAATTATCAGTGGCAGTCTGCTACCAAGTACAAGGGAATGTGATTCATTTCAAAATTTAGCAACACTTCTTTGCAAGTCCCGGGCTGCTTCTGAAATTAAATGCACACTTGTTATGCATGATGTGTTCGTGGAACAATATCCTTCTGCTATAAGAATTTATAACCACTCATTAATCTTTACAGCAATGTTTAAAATCCTAATAGTGCTCGTTAATGTTATATTATTCCATTTACTGTTTCATCGCTCAGTTCCATAAGTACCAATACTTCATCAACCTCCCTATTATACACTTGTGTTCTCTCATGGTTTTGTTTTTCAGACGCCAAGAATGGCTGCATACGCCAGTGTGTGCAATACAATGTTTTCAGTGTGACTCTGACCTCTCCACTTATGGTAATTAATCGCAGTACAGGAACCAGCTATAAGGGCTCTGAGCAGGGGGGGGCGGGGGGGTTTGCAGAGGGTGGTGGACATGTGATAGCCGGTTAGAATCACATGCCTCCATCTCCAATGATGATAGATTAGTGTCAGCTCTCATGCCTGTGCTTAATGTGCTGATGAGAGGACAGAACAGAGCGCAGCACAGAATCAGCAGGTAATGAGAGAGAGGGAATGAGAGAGGAAAGAGAGAGTGAGAAAGATGAAACTACATCCCTTCCTTTCACATTTTTTTCATTTTCAATCATCTCTCTCCTTCCACTCCTCTCTGTCACCTTGAGTTTTAATGAGAAGAGCAAATGTCAAAACCTGTCTTACACTCACCTGTAAGCGCAAGGTGTGTATCTCATTAAATACTGCATTAGTCTTTCTGGACATCGGCAAAATGGCAGATTTAAAGACCAAAGGTCATCCTTCAACACTCGCTCCAGTAGGTAATATGTGTTCTCCTCATGTTCTTCTCTACTCTCTGCTGCCATAGTGATTCCTCAATTTCCACCATCCGTGAAGTGGTGTGTGTGTGTGTGTGTGTGTGTGTGCGCGTGTGACTGGGTCTTTCCTCATTTGGGATACTGGTTAAGAGGAGCATACTCTTCTGATTCTGATTCTATATTTTCTACTGCCTGGTACCTACTCCTTCTCACATTCTATTCACACTTATTTATTTTTCCATTAAAAAAAAAAGTCCCTGTACTTGCTACTCTTTTTAACATTAGTGTCACTGATGATCTACTGTAGGTGATCCAAAGGGATATCTACTTCTGCGCCAACATACATCTATCTACAGGGATATCTACCTTTGGATATCTACACATCCCTTGGGTTTGTACCTGCAGCTAAACCACACCTGTGGGGATATCCACAGCAACCTCATATTGTATACAACAGCCCCATTGCCAAACACCCTATTTTGTTTTTTTACCATTTAATTTCTGTTTGACAATCCTCCACCCCCCGAAATAGTTCTAATTTTGGTTTTGCATCTCCCTGTGACAAGCAATGGGAGAGTTAATCAACGGCCTAGAAGAGTGGCTATAATGTGTTTGTGCACAAACCTACTCGCTTGTTTGTATGTCAGAAACCAAGCTTTATATTCCCAATACTCTTATTAAGATGTTTTATTTGGAGTAAACTGCCTAATGTGATGTTATGAAAATAACTGCTCTCACTCAGTGAATGAAACATTTACATCAGCGGAAAATGCAAGTGATTATTACTGTAGCTATGAAGACACATTTATGACTAGTGATGTGCAAAATAAATCTTGTCTAATCAGAAACCATTAAACAAATAATTGAATGAAAAACACAAATTTTGATTGGACCTGAACTGCTATATCATAAAAGATGTAATGTAAAGAGGTTACTGAATGATTTTTATCACGTTGTCATAATGTTTGCATTCTGAACAACAAGTCTTCGGCAGCCAGCTGTCCAGAGGAAAGCAGAATGAAGTCTTCCCCTGAATGGGAAATGAGTAGCAAACCCCAGGCAGTGCTGTCCACAGCCCTGAGACTAGACCTCATCATGTGCTCTCATGGGGCTAAGGCATTCTGGTGCACAGACAGTGCCATGGAAAGAGGACTGTGAGCAGAGCAGCCAGGAGGACATAAGCCAAGTATCACCAGCCGGCCCAGTGCTCCCAAGACTAAGGACGGACAACATGTCTAGTGGAGGTGGAAGGTCAATGATTCCAAATCAAATCCATATGGAACCTGTTGTCAGGTCAGAGATAGAGGGCATAAAACAAGGGAAGAGTGCTGCTGATTAATGATGAAACATTACATGCAAATAAAGGTATGGGAACATTAGACGAGATTTCCTCCAGACTCGGAATAGGAATAGATTAATTCAGATATCTCTGATGTAATGCTAACACAGAATCTTTTTATACATATCATCGACATACTGTATGTAGACACTTTTTCTGACTGGACATGTTTGCTATGAAGCCCACCTGAACCAGAAGTCTAGCTACAAGCTAATTATATGTCAGCAAACATTCTAAAATTGGAATTAAATGCCATTGAGAGAACACTTGTTGACAAATTCAGTATACTTAATGTAACATACAACTAGTTGTCCTTCCCAAACCCTACAAAGGACACTCTTTTACATTTCGAGTAAGCACTCTTGTTTATGTAAAGAATTGAGGCAGTCAGTCAGACCTCAACTCCTTTTTCCACTTGAGCTACTGTCCACTTTAACAAGGTTTCTGAAATCGAGGTGTCATCCACATAATGCCCTATGTGTCCCAGCATTGGGAGCCCACTTAGTACGCACCCACACTTGTCACGATGTAAGAACGACTCACAATGACTCACACTTATAGAGAGAGAGAGAGAGAAGGGAAATAATAGCACACTCATTAAAGGGACCCATTAAAGGACTCATTACTGGTCAGTGTTGGGAGAAAGGGTGTGTGTGTGTGTGTTTGTTTGCTTGCTTTCATTCCTTGAAAATAGTCTTTCTAAAGAGACTTTCTTCTCGTTGTTTCCTTCAAGGAGGACGGTATTGAAAGCTGCTTCCCCAGCTCATAATGAAAGTTCATTGGGAATTGAATAGAAATGTTTTTATTGTTAGAAAAATGGCTGGTGAAATAGTCACCAGCCATCTCAGTTCATTCTCTGTGGAGATGAATCCGTGTTAAGGGCATTTTCGTTGAGAAGCTTTGTGTGCATGATATATAATGATCACACAATCCTGCTCTCCATTTATGAAAAAAAAAAAAAACAACAACAACACACAGCCTTATTTGCAAAGTTGTATAGTGGCTTTAATCTGTGTGTTGGGGTATAAAGGAACACTGGGACTTGTGAATAAGTGTCTGCAGACACTAATCCTTTTAGAATGAGTAATATTGGGGCAGCTAAGACTCTGACTCGCGCAAATGAGAATGTGACACGTCAAGCCATTATGACACCGTCACAGATCCAATACCCACACCTGCTTTAGGGGTGGAGTCCATATGACAGCACTTTGGAATGTAACGCAGTAAAGAGTGTTGGCTTACAGTTGGCTTTCCAACAAACAGCACAAAGTATTTGTTCATAGTACTGTTTACATAGTTTATTATTAGACTTGACAGACAGCTTACTGGTATTCTCTTTCTCATTCTCTTTAGGTAATCTCAACAACAATACTGTTTGTGCTCATTGGGTTATACTTGTTTTCTTGCCAACAATAACACTTCTAACATAAATATCACATCCCTTTACTTTTTCTGGTTTCGTGCTGTAAACAGTCACATGATTGACACGAACAGTTTCGTCTCAGTCTGCTCAATGATGGAGATAAAAGACGTGCTGAATCCGGAGTTCCTCACTGTGTTTTTACTTCTCTGCATTCACAAAATAAAACATTCACTTTGTGAGAATGGCAATCGCGACTGCAACACATCTCCAGCAGACTAGAGGTCTGACTGGCGAAGCATATCAGTTTACTTAAGCTAAGTTCAAAAATACAAAAGTGGCTGAGCCATTCATAGTAAGGAAACTTAAGAAATACGCAACAGAAAGCCATACAGATAGTGATCGTATAGAGTTTTGAAACACACTGAGTGAGACTTCTTATCCTTATCCTAACAGTGAGAATTCTTATCCTTGAACTTGTAGAAATACTTTAACCTTTATACTGTGCTTTAACCACGTACCTGCATTCACAAAATAAAACATTCACTTCGTGAGAATGGCAATCGTAACTGCAACACATCTACAGAAAAACATACAATAGAAGGAAGGTCAAAAGAAAGCAATTCTCTCCACTGCGCAATTGGTAACATAACGTGTTTCCCTCCAAAACGGCAATGATCTTGGATAAAACATAGTCCTATCACTTTAACTGCGCTAATTTCCAAAGATATCAGTTTAACTACTTTTATAGACACAGTAACATTTAAAGTGTTACTATGGCATGTGCACTTTTATTAAAAATATTAAGTTTTACACAGAGCGCTCCAAGGCACAGCTTACCTCCAGCAGACTAGAGCTCTGACTAGAGAAGTACGGAGAGCGCAAGAGCTCAAAAGTAAGCAGAAATGAAAGTGAATTACAATTGCAGCCGCGAAGCCTCTTATTTAACTAATGTGAATGTGTAATGGGAACCTTTATACAATATTTTAAATATATAGAAAATTTTTGACAGAATTCACATTAACTAAATAGGGTTCACTTTAACTCCGTTACACAGATACTCAAAAGACTTCAGGCCCAAATAAGACTGTTAAAACTCTATATCATGTCTACATATGAAGTGTTCTTGGCATGTTTGAGTTTTGACCATGCAGCATTTATGGTTGAAGTGTCAAAGTGTGTTCATAGGCATTGTCAGAGTGTTCAGTTTCATCAGTTCTCCCATTAAGACTCAGAGAATTAAAATAGAGTACAAATATTTAATCAGATTCACTGATTAGATTACAGCATATACACAATAACAATATTTGGCATAGGCCCAGTCCATGGTCCAGGATTCGGCTTATCCTGACACAGCAGATCCTGCCTGGTTCAAGCGGGCAGGGGGCGGAGCCTTCCTCCCTGGACAAAGGACAGGGACCCATCTGGCGGTGGTGGGGATTTCGGACACTGAGCCTGCGACAGCAAGAGCGAAACTGTTAGGCGGGTCTATAAAGCAGGTGAGTTCATATGATTGGACAAACGATTACTGACGTAACGCTTAGAGCCTTCCTGGTAGAACTTTCGCTTAGAGCTTTCATTTCTACCTAGAGATGGAAATATCAGGAGATACACAGAGAGGAGCAGGGTCTGTGGGTGTGACTGTGAACTACTGTATACCCCTTCCCTCATGTTACAGTGGGTCGTGTGAATCACCTATTAACATAAACAGCATAGCGAGTGTGTGAGATTGGGGTTGAAGGAGTCATTATGATCACAGATGATTGTAGTTCATCAACGCCAGGGCAACAATCATCTGGTCCCTGTGATCATAATGATCTAGATGAATGAGAATCTTCACAGACCTTCATAGACATAATTTCACCACAAGCCATCTTTTTTGCAATATGCGGTGCGTACATTTAAGGCACACCCGCCCATATCTGGGACACTTTTTTGTTTTTTTGATGGTTATGCTTGTGTCATTCAATGCCAGAAGGAGTAACTTCAAATCAAGCAAACTGACATGAAAGCCCAGGGTCTTGGCTTTCATTTGAAACCAATTTTATGTTTCTAGGCAAAGGGGTTTTCAAGTTATAAACTTTTGAATGTTAGTAGGCCCTCTTGTTTACAAAAAGTCTCTATGGGAATTTACATAGGGGTCCCAATCAAAACGCATAAACATATTTTTCGAAAATGTATATTCAAAAATCATATTTTTGGTCTTTTTACTTCAATTTTTTTGTGTAACAGGTTGAGAGATGGAGTTAGGACTTAGATTTTTTTATTTGGGGGTATCATATGGATGGTACCTTCATATCTTAGTTAGTTCATAGACATTTGAAATGAGCGGGAAAAAAAAACTTAGTTCCAACCTCTATAACTCTGTGTCCATATGTCACAGAAACATACATATTCCTCTAGAAAAAACTTGAGGGTGTCACCTTTCCAATGGTATGAGGCACATCCCTGAGTCTAAAACTATGTAGAAACTGTCAAGCTTTCAATTTGGGTATGCCGTTGTTTTGAAAAAAAGGAAAAATAGGGGTGTGCCTTAAGAGGTTAAATAATACACGAGTCATCTTCTCATGTGTCGTCCCACGCTGGTGGAATGACCTACCAAAAACAATCAGAACAGGGCCATCTCTGGAGGCCTTCAAAAAGCTCTTAAAGACCCAGCTATTCAGAGAACATCTTCCATCCTAGCACTTAACCGCACTGATGCACTACTCCTGTCCTAACACTTAATGAACTATTGCACTATTCCCTAGCACTATGCTCTTTAATGTTTCTTCTACGTCCTGTAGCTTGTTTGTTATCCTCTTTTTGTAAGTCGCTTTGGATAAAAGCGTCTGCTAAATGCATAAATGTAAAATGTAAATGTCATGTATGCCTCCACTTCTTTTAATCTGAATGACCTTCTCTGTGATGATATACAGTATATAGACATTCATGTTGGCAGATAAAATAATTTGTTTTGAAACATTTGCAGCCTATTGGCTCTATTCCAACTTCATGAGTGCATGCATATTCCCCCAAATCAATGTTTCCCAGTTCCACCATTTGATAGGTTTTCTTTGCTATATTCTCTATTACATGTCTGGCATGCATATTTTAAAAATAATAACATTAAGTTTTGATTGGCATTTCATCAAGCATCCCAGTTGGGTTGGAACTGGGTTAAAAACATGCAGTAGCTTAGGTCTTCATCTCTGAAATTGTAAACGAGTTGTTATTTTTGTGTTATCGACTGGGGGGCTGCCCCCAATTGTTTGTTTTATCAGAACCGGTGTATCATAAAAAGTGACCTGAATGACCAGTGAATAATGAGAAGACATTATCTTTATGTTACTAAAGGTGAATAATGAGAAGACATTATCTTTATGTTACTAAAAGTGAATAATGAGAAGACATTATCTTTATGTTAATAAAAGTATTATGTGTTTTGTCAGTCTTGTCAGTGCACCTGTGAGTGTGTGTGAGCTGATGCTAGTACTGTATATAGAGGGCTTTTATTTGAGCAATCTGAGATCCATGAAGTCTATGCAGTGGTGGAAACAGCATACTGTAGGGTGATGATCCAACAGGGCCCTCTACACAAACATTTAGTTGGAAAGAATCAACTTTCATTGTCTAATTTATCAACAAATTATTATTTGGAAATAAAGATGATTTATAATACAAATATAATGCCAGTGATTCAAATGAAGCATAGGTAGCACATTAAAGATGTACAAATAGTTCTGTGTATTGAAACCTGCATAGACATCATCCTCAAAGAATTCTCTCAGGAGGTTTAATGGTACCTTCATTCCGTTGCCTCGTCCCTCTCTGGCACATTTGTGAGAGACTGGGGGCAGCCTGGCGCAGCTGTAGCTTCATGCCAACCCTGTGTGAGCTTTTACTGTCATGTGGCTAAGCCCTGGGGCATGGCAATGCAGTCATACGTCTCTGTTATTGGAACATTAGAGGCGGCACAGCTTTTGTAATGATCCCCTGTTCAATTAGGGGAAACCACAACAGCAGCAGGCTAAAGAGGCATTTGCTCTCGATTGAAAGAGATTAGCTTGGCATACATGGTTAGCAGCAGCCGGACTTTATTACAGAGGTCACCACTGAGCCAACGCCAGAGAGCTCATACAGCATGACAGGGTTAATTAGTGACCAGAAAGAAACCAGAGATTGCTCCATTAGAACATTTAATTAAACCCTTTTTGCGCAGCGAAAATGTCAACACGATTTCTGGTGAATTGTTTTCATTTTGAATCGCTTTGATGCAAAAAGCATTTACACAAAAAAAATAGATTACTATATAACATAAAACATTGGTTAATAATGATTTAAGTAAGAACCTGCATTTAGTAAACAACAGCATTTTCAGTCATCATGTATGTGTTTATTTAATATAATACAACAATGAAATTGTGTAACTGATATTATAATGTTTACTTTACTTACAATGTAATAAGGAAGACGTTGTAGTGGTTTACCTGATGTTGGAAAAGTATTGACATACATGTATCTTTAATTATAATGTGAAATTATAAAAAAAATCCATTTACATCATATCTGCTGCTGATGCAAAAAATCATGAATGCGTAAATCAACAGAATTTTTTCCCCCTGGCACTGCAGTGTTAGGTGTTAAGAGATGCAGAATGTGAGAATGAGCATGTGAACAGGCTGCTGGAGAGAGAGGAGGCAAATCATAACAAACACCAAGCACTCTCACTTCCATTAGCCTACAGTATTCCTTTACTGGCCTAGAAGAATTCCTGGAGTGACTGTTGAGAGCATATTCAGATGTCCTGTTCATGCGTCGAATGGGCAGCCTTTGAATTAGTCAGGGTTGCACCTGTGCTTCACGCTGGTGTTCCTGACCTGTTAAGCCTTGTTCACTTAAGGATAATGCATGTAGGTGACACATCAATCATGTGTACTGTTAATCTCCCAGGCAAGGTCCAGGGTCCAGTTGAACTCCTCAAAACACTGACGCTGTGCGACTGGGTCACAGAATGAATGAGCACCTTTCTTCTACCGAGGCATGGTTGGATAGAGAGGAGACACTTTCTCAAGTGTTTTTCTATGGTGTCAGAATGATCTTTTTGCCACTATTTTCCTTTGGAAAAACGTTGGATTCTGACAGCACCCCGTTTACCCCTGCAGTAGGCTTTCTTGCCATCTGGATCGACACCTAGCGGTCCCCTGGCGCTGTCAATCATGGGCACCCCGCGCCCCAGAGCTGCCACGGCTCAAAGCAGAGGGTGGGGAAGAACTCTCTCACTCAGTTCACACGAAGACACAACCCACTGGGCTCCAGGACTGAAGCGGCACCTTGGGTTCACATCAGGCTAAACTCAGATTTCACATCCTCTCTCAGTGAGTTTTAATTTCAAAAGTTAGAAGAACAAGACGTCTGAAGTCTGAGTGTGAAGTATTTTGAAAATTTAATTGAAGGTGTCATAAGAAAAGGAGTTTGGAGTGCTTTTGACTTTCTAAATGAAGTTATTATGAGTCACTTATTATTTTGACTTACTAATGTCATACTAATGTGCTTTTTCTTTATCTTTGAAAAACCATCTTGAATGCATTACTGACATTTAAACATCTTTGTGTGCTATTAACCTGTCAAAAGTTGACTGTATATTGTTAGATTTTTCTTTTAATGTTTGCATTTTTAATTGGATGCTAGGAGGAATTCTAGTTACATAATTCTAATTACATCATGCTGAATGGATGGATACGTGCTTAGCAATAAAAATATATCATGGCTTTAACAACAAACCATTGCAACAACTGAACTGATGGTATCTCCTAGCGCCAGCTCCTTTTATAGTTTTCCTATAACACAGGTAGCGCTTCAGGGGTAATCTCACGGAGCTGGCCCATGTCCTTGGCCTCTGCTAAGTAACTGGGATAATGGGAGATACACTCGCTGCTCTCATCTTAATTAAAGGTGCACTTGACAGGCCCACTTTGCAAGCCTCGTCTTTCCCGCGTGGACACGTCATAAATGATAGGTAAAGTCAGGCTTTGCCAGAGGCACTGATCTTAGAAACAACCTTGACCTCTGAATAGCTCTGTCGCCTTGAAGACAGGGCAAGTTTCAATACTTTCCATACATACATTACTGTATTGAGATCCTTCTTTGAGATGCTTCCGATATACAGAATATTATGTATTGACTATATTTCATGATTTATTTTTTATTTTTCTCCCTTGTAAAATTGAGGGGATTGAAAGGCACTTAGTAACTTCTCAAGTTTCTTTCCACTGTGACTATTTCCCAAATGAAAGTGTTTTTAATTTGATTTAGTAATTAAATTTCCAAATGTCACCATGATATTTGTTAACTGCTATGGAAATGGGCTGATGCAGATAGAAACGGAAAGGTCACTGGGAGGAATAGGTAGAGTGGCAATGTTGCAGCATGCAAAAGCAAAAATGAGGCTGATGTCAAATGTGCACCATAACAAGTCCTTTGGGCGTCACATGGAATAAGAACGCACTTCATTTATTTGTGTTGTCATTTGTGGGGTGCTGGTTTGTGTGCCAGTAATGGATGGACCTAAAGGTTCTATTCATATTTCTACTCACAGAGCCTTCCTTAGAGCCTAGTGAGACACTGACTGGACATTCCCCACTCCTGGAATAGAGATTATGGAGCCTGGGCCACCTTTCCACCACACACACAGCAGGCTTCAGTGTGCGGCGCCTTTATGCAGACAGACAACTTCCCAATGCTTGAGCACACACGCTGATTGAAAGTGAAGTTGCATTGAGCACACAAAGATAAAACTGATTTAGGTAAAGCCAACCATAATCTAACTGGCGGCCGGCTCCCTGGCCCAGAATGAAATTGCTAGGAGAACAGGCCGGCGAGAAAGAAAATCTGGATTTAGGTGTAGTGACCCAGCTGCAGTCCGATGGAGTCGAAGGTGAAAAAATGATGAGAAACAGAGTGGTGGGAGGAGAGGATGGCTGATGCATGAGAGTAGCAAACAATTTTGATCTCCAAAGTGTTCAGCATCTGAAACATCAGTCAGTCAGTGTTGTCACATCTACAGGGTGGACCGAACATGTGTGAAGCGTGCCAGAGTCCATCCAACTGGCTCTCCAGATTCCCACAGGGCTCCCAATCTCCTCCCTTGTCCTGAAACGTCTGCGCTAATTCTGGCTTGCGGCCATGACCAGTGGCCTTGAGGAATTAGCTTTCACAGAAACAACTTTGCCTGGACAAATTTAGCAGACTCTCATTAAAATGTGCAGCAAAGGGGCTGACCTCACCATTTGTGTTTGTTCTCTTCACCTCATAGTCACGCTGCTCCATGTCGCCTGTTAAACTCCCACAACGGGTTTGTTGGAGACTTTTTTGCCCGATTCCTCTGAATTCTAATCTACTGTGTGCCATTAAGAGTTCCTCATCAAAGTTTCAACATTATTTTTCAGGAGAAGTGAGGATTTCCTCTCAAAACACTGTAATCCTCAAGTACATTACCAATACTGTTGTAAATTCAGTGTCTACCCACTTACTGAATGAGTCTGCACATAAATGATTTGCAGAAAACCTCTCATTTTGCTTTCAATTTGGTTTGCTCTGCTCAGTGTTACTGTATTAGCCCACTTTAACCATGCAGTGAACCAATGGAAACACTGTTCGAACACTAATGAGCAGATTCCTATAGTGTCTTGTTTTCAAAGGTCAGGACAATATTACTCAGCTATGTTCAAAACCATTTGCGTTTAAATCAGTTCAGGCATGAGATGAGTTCCCTAATGTCATGCATCTTACATCCAATTCCACATGGTATGAACACACCCACTGATTTGATACGCGTTGATCATATTTCCCTACCAGTTAACATCCATGACTAATATCAGCATAAATCAGAATAGACTGCCCATATGTAACTGTGTCAGTTGTTGTTCAGTCTCATGCAACCACCAAACACATAGGAGCTAGCATACTTAACTGACACAGCCGGATGTGTTTTTGATAACACAGCATTAGCTGGTTATGGGGGACTTAAACAGACATATTGAACAGCTGTTGCTCTGCTCTCAGGCATTAAATAACCTCCGGGAGAATGCAGCGTCTCACAAAATTGTTGCCTTGTATGCAGAAGGCTGACAAGCCTAATCATTTGTGTGCAATGATCCCGCACACCATGACTTGAGCAAAACTGCCAACAACATGGGAATGGCAGTCATAACATGAAGATGACTATTTTTGACCTGTGTATCACAGGTTGTAGGCTATTGTACACAGAACAATAATGTGGACAATGTATTTTAAAGCTATCTCTTTGGCATTATTAGGCTACAAGACATGATTTTCAGTGATGCTCAAAAATTAGATGACACTGAAAAGATCACTCTTGTCAATGTAACCGTTTTTGTTTCTGAATTATGTCCAAATCACAAAAAAATATTGGGGTTAGTGTAGGCTGTAGTGTGAAAAGAAAAAGACAGCTTTCAAGCATAAAAATAAACCATTTGGCATGCCCTCCCCCCCCCCCCTAATTTTATTGGCAAATGCTGGTGGAGAGTAGGGCATTTTTATTTGGTTGAGCTTACAATGTATGTGCTATAGGCAGAATTCAAAAGACAGCTGCCTTAGAAATGTAGCCCTGCTGTGTAGATATAGAAGCAGATATTTCCCCATCTTAAGTTCTTTTATACTGTCAGCAGCCACGTCTTTAAAAGGCGGGGGCATATGTAAAGGGAGGATTGGGTGGTCCAGACTAAGCTTTAGCTGTAACACCTCACGCAACAAAACCATCAAGCCACTGCACTTGGACTGTACAATGAGAAATGTGAATCTTGTGTGGGACTTGACTATGCTCGCCTCTCTGTCTTTGAAAGGCGGTGCGTTTATTTTCTATAACGCTTTCCAGTCGTGCCTCTTAATCCGTGCTGCATAAATTAAACTCATCTCGGAAATATTTATTCTTTTAGCGCGCCGCTCAGATGTGCACTGGATGGGAACAGGGCTTGTGCCCTTCTTTATCTCACATGGAAGAATCGAGCTCACATCTTTATGACTGGAGCTGTATCATTTCCGAGTTAAATTCACCAACACTTGCTGCTACTTCAGTTTTACCCATTATTCTAAAATTTCAGCTTCATAAGGCAAGTATACTGGCTTTGTTGCGTTGTTTCCACCATGTTTATGTCGTCTTTACTTGAGGTAACTGTCAAGTAAGACAGGATAATACTTAATACCTGAGGCAAATTTATTTTAATTTCACCATGGTATCATTTCAACACTTTCATAGTTAATATTCTGTGGCACTGCGGTAAATCAGACTCCGGTGCACTGGCGCTTGTTCCCTGTCAAATATGTCTAACAGAAATATCTGAGATTGAAATATCATTCATCTACAGGTGCAAGCAGATCACAGTCAAGTCTTAGGCTAAGCGATTTTTTGAACCCCATTTTCCGTTAACTAACTGTTTTAGGCGCGTTCGTCGAACCCATTAGCTAAAGATGTCCAGAGGACAGCGGCACCAGACACAAATATCGTTGCACAAATGTTTATTTTTAAGTCCGTATTAACGTAGGATGACATTGTTTTGTTCTTCAAATATCGTGTTCTCTTTTAAGGATACCGAAATGTAGCCAAAATAAATCAACTTGTTGAGGTAGGCTAATAACGAAATGGTTAACCCAATTTTAGGCTTCCTTAGAAATCTATCTGTTGTTAGGTGTTGTTAATTTTGTATGCATTTCCTAAAGTGCCAGTGAATGTCTGGGGTATCTAATCACTTTATATCATCCCCCAAAAATCAGTCTTCCATGGCTGCTCAAAACACAGCCTGTGCTTAGGCTGTCGTCCACAGAACTTGTTGTTAGCGTTGATTTTACTTCAGGCTAATGGAATATCTAAGGACAATTTATTAATCACTATTTGATTAGAATCCAATGTAAATCTGCATAATATGCAGATGTATTAATATGTTGACTTACCTGCTATTGTCATTAATTGTTGTCGTTAAGAAGCTCCTAACGCTAAGATCTTCTTTGGAGCGCACTTGTCATTTCCTTTTACTTTCTTTCCCTACTTACACATCAGACCGTGTCTCACTGTGATTGTTATTTGTTTTCAGCTCCACATTTACTGGTAGGATCAAATCAGACTGCATCACCTAAATGAAGTTGTTCAGCCATGCAATGTTCCTGGAAGGCTGTGATTCTGCTCGCCCTGGCCTCTATAGCAATCCAGTACACAGCCATCAGGACTTTCACAGCCAAACCTTTTCAGATGTGCCCCATCCCTAGTCCTCTGAACTGTGGCCTAGGGCAGGAAGCTGAACCTTTTGATCGCATCTGTGATGAGTATCCCTACTTCACCTATAACACCTCCAGGAAAACTCACATCCTCATCCTGGCCACCACACGCAGCGGCTCCTCCTTCGTTGGGCAGCTGTTCAACCAGCACTCGGATGTATTTTACCTGTTTGAGCCACTATACCATGTCCAGACCACACTGATCCCACGGCTGGCCCACAGTCGGAACGTAGCCGACCGCCGGGTGATGCTGGGCGCCAGCCGCGACCTCTTGCGGAGCCTGTACAACTGCGACCTCTACTTCCTGGAGAGCTACATCAAGCCCATGCCCAACAACCACACCACAGACAAGCTGTTCCGCCGGGGAGCCAGCCGAGCACTCTGTTCAGGGCCAGCCTGCGATGCCTTTGGCCCCGGAGAGACTAACATTGAAGAGGGTGACTGCGTACGTAAGTGCGCCTCCCTCAACCTGACTCTGGCCGTCGACAGCTGTCGGGATCACCGGCATGTGGCCATCAAGACGGTGCGCGTGCCGGAGGTGGGTGACCTGCGGGCACTGGTGGAGGACCCACGCCTGAACCTGAAAGTCATCCAGCTAGTGAGAGACCCCCGTGGTATCCTCTCCTCCCGGATCGAGACCTTTCGGGACACGTACCGGCTATGGCGGATCTGGAGAGCCACGGGGCGCAAGCCCTACAACCTGGACCTGACGCAGCTCACCACCGTTTGTGACGACTTCCTCAGCTCCATCACTACGGGCATGAGCCGCCCACCGTGGCTCAAGGGGCGCTATATGTTGGTGCGCTATGAGGACCTGGCTCTAAATCCGCTCCAGAGGACCAAGGAAATTTACGACTTCCTGGGGCTGGCCATGGACAAGAACGTGGTGGATTGGATTCAGAACAACACCCGGGGAAGCAACGAGCTGTTAGCCAAGCATAAATACGGCACTGTGCGGGACTCGGCTGCCAACGCTGAGAGCTGGAGGCTGAAATTATCTTATGACATTGTTGATTACACTCAAACGGTGTGTCAGCAGATTTTACAGGAGCTCGGCTACAAGACGGTCAGATCCCTTGAGGAGCTGAAAAATATGTCTGTCTCACTCATCGAGGACAAAACATTTGTACCTTTTTTGTAACAAAGGTAATGATGCACAAGTATTTTTGATATATTTATACTGTTGCCTTAAATGATTCACATTTGCACTAAACAGGGAATGCCCTTTTAGGGTAATGCTATGCCGAAGTTTCAAACAGCACAACTAAGTTACATTGAAATAGCTGTTAAGGGATTTCAATCTTACTAATTATAGACTACTGAAAAATAATTAAGTTTATGAGTTGGTGTGATTTTAGCATATTCAAGGAGCATCATCTCACGTAAAGTTCTTGTATGCTGGCTGTTGCTTTGACAAAAGTGAATGTTGGCATTTGTACATTTTTGTCCCCTGCAGCTATTTGTTGCTGGGGGTTGTGTATCACACTCCACTCCAGCGCTGAGGTGTATGATAAAAATTGTGCAATAAAAATGTGAATGTTCCAGTCAACCTCGATAGTGCTTTGTCAGCCATCATAATTAGCAGAGTAATCCCCAAAAGGGCATATTTGACTAGAGCAGTAACAACCAGTCAAGCTGTGCTAGCATTTAGGAATTATTAGGTGATCAGAGATATTTTGATGTCAGCAAACAACCTAGGACTAATCTTGTTCATTCTGTCTGATAAATCTGGACTAAAACACTGTTGTGCAATTCTTGAACACACTTGCCTCTCGGCACACGCAGTCCTGACCTGCTAATCTACACATGTGGGAGGTACATGTGATCCTAAAAAGGGAAAAAAGGAAAGTCAAGTTAGACAAAGGCAGAAATAGTGGTAACGGTGTGTCTCCACCACACAAAGGGAAATGCAACCTTGCTGACAAAGGGCATTGTACCGTGATGTGCAGTTGTTGTGTAATTTACCAAGAACTGTGGTGTGTATAATTACAGGGGTGAGTGAGCACACGGCAGGCTCCGTGATTGGATTTATGGGTTGGTTTGCAGGAACAGTAGCTGTCCTGCCCTCGAAATGAAGAGATGCACTGACTCTTCCTTCTCAGAACGTGTAAATGACTCGCAGCGGGATCAGAGATGAATAACCATAGTGTGCCGTATGTCACCTGAATTAACAACGAGGACCAGTCCTATCCAGCTTTGCAGGGGTGTGGATATAACTCACAGCAGGCCTGAGTAGACCTCGGCATAGAGACCAAAGCTTGTGTGTTACTCACCCAGCTGTCCTGATGGAAAGGTTCACAGTGTCGAAAATGTTTCAAGAGGCGCATTTGGCTGCAACATGTAGCCTACAGTAAGAGGAGGGAGCCTCCGTTAATGGAGTTCTCTGAGATGTCCTTCCACTTCTTTTATTCAAAGAGCTCATTAGCTGAGCTTTAGGAGAGCTAGAAGCAGATGTGGAGTATAGGATTGTTACGTTCTTTGCTTTGTTTCCTCCTCGATTGAAATAGGAGAACAATCAAGGTTATTACATGACAAAGGTGGCATAGTAGGTGAATTAAACCCAATGAATTGTTTGAGAGTGACAATGAAATCTTGCTTGTGAATAACAGTCATCCTTTTTGGAGCAGGGTGCATTCTAAAAGGAGAGTCGCAGAAGATTTTGTTACATAAGTGTGTGAAGGCACAATGTCTCACTCTTCAGAGGACAACAAGATATATTTGTAAATTATACATTTCCTCCAGAAGAATAAGCCTAATTTCTCTCCTGTCAAGGGCCTTCACCATTTGAGAACACTCAGCTTGAATTATAAGCCTAACGCTGATTTTTCAGTCTACATCATCTCTAGAAGTTTGGAGTTTGGCAAAAGTCCTGTGGGAGCCTAAGTGTTTCTGATACTTTGCAAAAAGAGGCAACAACAATTCTGGCAACAACATAAATGTTTTCTGTTTATATGTACAAAGCTACTTGTATTTCCACAAGGCATTGGACAGTTTGTCAGCACATTTACATGTCATTATTTATGAAGACCCTCACCAATCACTCAGAAATGTTAGCTGCTTGTTGTCAAGCACCCTGCAGGGCCCAGGATTCTAGTTTGTTCTGTCTCTGCTGCAGTATGCAAAACAACTTCCTATATCAGGTGTAATTCAGACAGATTGAATTGGTTTCATAACGTGTCTCGGTACTATAAGTAGCAAACAATTTAGCCAATTGTTATCAAGGACCAGAAAGTAAATTAATTGTATTGCTGCTTGAAAATCTCTGATATACGGTAGCATACTCTTGCTCAGGCTGCCTTTTGTTCTATATAGTATTTCAACCTATACCAATTGTCCAAGAGTTTCAGCCTATAGCTTTGAGTGTTGTTGGTAGGGAAAAGGCAATTTTACACAAAAAATAGACTGGCAGCTATTGGCAACTGACAGCTAAACTAAAAGTTTTTATGCCATTCAGGTTATTATTTGGTTTAGTTGTTTATCATATGGTGTTATCTCCAACAGCCCTCTGGGACCTGTAATTATTTTATTTATTATTTTAATATTGTTATGATTCATTCAAAACACATTTCAGACTTGACCAAATTTGAATTGATTGAATATGTGAAACTGTACAAGTTCAAGAGTACTTTATGATCTAGCATTTAGAGAAGCAATTATATGTTCCCAATGTTGTTGAACTATGAAATTTGGATGTGCGTGATTAGGTATTTTAGTCAGTATATATGAGTAAATATGACTATATAGTGTAGTTTCTATGACTATATAGTGTAGTTTCTATTCTAAGCTGGCTGTCCACAATCAGTAACAGAGCGCTTTCCTGTACTCCGTTCTCTGCTGTTTTCTCTGTTAGCTTGAGAGAAGTGGGCGAAAGAAAGATGCTGAGTATGTGTGCTGTGCTGTGCTGTTAGGACCATCACAGCCAAACATGTCAAATCCAACTCTACAAATTAGTCCAAAGGATTGCTTTAGGCCAGGGTAAAAAATCTCAATGTCAGCTATATTCACCCTCAGCATCTTGCAAGAAAAGCCTTTCCTATCATCTCAACAAAATTTTCTAAGGGCACAATAGCAGTGCTTATTTTTGCCTGTCAATTTCCAGTGTGCATTCAGCACAAATTCAAAACCTTTCATCTATTTTCCCTGGCCAATCAGCTTTCTAGTCTTCTAAATTAGCAGTTTGACAAACTACCTTTTAAAGGTGCAGTTTGTGATTTTGGCCAAAGGCTCATATTTAGGTCTAATGGTCAGTCAAATTGCACCACTGTTGCCACACATGATTGGCTAAAATTGTGTTGGGTCTGAACCACTCAATTTTTCTAGATATACAGACAAGGTAAATAGTGGACCATAAGAATCTAGTTCCTTAACGCCGTATCTTCCCTAGTCCATAAAGTCTATCAGCTTAGATTATAGACTCACGTTGATATTATTATTTCTCAATGATGTCAGAAAGACAAGAGGACAAACCCTTATTTTTTACTATATAACTATATATTTTAATATATAGTTTCTGTTTAACTACAAGCAGGTACTGGCATTTGTCATTGTACACTTCCTCTCCTCCCTTATCCTTTATATTACAAATGTATACAGTATACAGAATATACCTACTGCATGCATTGATAGAAGGCTAAAATCCAACCCAGACCACATATTAAAATACAGAGTTGCTTTATTTATAGAATACAGCAGATTTAGCAAAAATAGTTCTATAATAGACAAAATCTACCTGGTCTTAAAAGTCCAGTTAATTGTAACAGAGTTTCCAAGACATAAGCATCCTATCAGAAAGACATATGCAGATGGGAAAGTAAAAAACAAGGAAGAAAAGCATAAAAAATAAAACAGATTTATAATAAGTTAAACAGTACATTGTGTTTAGAAGACTACAGCTTGAAGCATGCAGTGTTCTAATGCTTCCAAAAACACAATGCAAAAAGTATGGGATTTCAGAGGTAAATCATAAAGGAACGCAAATAGTCAAACCAAATACATGTATAGGTCTTGAATCTACAATGAAGATGTTTAAGCATCTAATTATTTCTGTACAAAAGTTCCCCAACAACTTGCTTTAAAAAATGAGCCACATTTGAAGAATTAAAAAAGAATTCTCAGAGATTGACAGCCTAGTGTTTTCTGCTTTTGTGTGTTTTTCTACTGACAAAATAGATTTTAAGGACTTGAGTGGCTACAAGTCGTTACTTTCCTTAAAAGCTGAGGCACACAACTGTACATTTAAATCAAGAAGAGAAAGTCTCCCCATATACTGTAGTTCTCCTTTGTTCTCACTATAACACAAGCTATATTGACAAAGTATGGACTTTGCACAAAGAAGTCCACATACATCCTAAATACTACTAGCCCCGCTGACCTTACATGAAATAAACAAGAAAAGGACATTTCATTCACATCAAATGCTGCATTCTCGGCACCACCCTAACATAGATGCAATTTACCCCTAACCATTGAGACCTACAGGAGTCACATATGTGTCTCCTTTGAGCTGAGATCAATGATAATAACATCACATTATTAACAACTGACAATACTGTTCTTTCGTGATCCAGAAAAGAAGGGTTATGTGTAAACCAGTGTGACAGAAAAAAAAACTAGCCTCAGAGAACACTACTACCTCGCCAGATTCCCTTAAAGAATTCAGTCCCCAATGAACAGAAAACATGAATCCCAACAGAATGAATTGGAATTGGAAATGCTACAAAGCATGTTGTTTGTGCCAAGTCTGGACTCATGCTATGGCTGATCATTGGCTGCACATCAACATAAGCTGGGCTAGTGGATACTGACAAAGATGTGAAATCTGAGCTTTAGCTTTCGATTCAACATAAGTATGCTGGACTTTAGTATACTGTAAATGGACTTTGTGAAATAAACTGATAAATCAGAATGTCTAGCAAAAATCAAAATACACTCTTCTCCCAAAAGAGAAAAAAACATGATGAAAAGAAAATAACTATAAAAGGCTACGCTCACAAGTACCTTGGTAACAGATTGTTTGCAATAAAATTGTCATGATTCTTAAAAAAAAAAAAAAATGAAACAAAAAAACATCTGTCTTGTTGATCGATTGGGCCGATGCTGGAGCAGACAGAGGCCATTGAGAGGTGGGCTGAGGTGGAGGAGGGTTCGGCAGTCAGATCTTGAGTGGCCAAGTTGAACAAAAGTGGTTTAGGTCTAGTCAGACTTGTCCTTTTTCTTTGGTGTGACTTTACTGGCCACCGCTGAGCCCACGGCCCCCACCCCTCCGGTCACCACGGAAACGCTGCCCTTGACCAGCCCCACGCCGGCGGCAGGCACGCTGGTGACGGCCGTCTTGGTGAGCTCGTAGCTCTTGCTGCCCACCCAGGCTACCCCGCCCAGCGTAGCACCCACTGCGCCCCGGGTCATGCTGAAGAGGCCTCCCGTCACCCGCCAGATCACGCCAGCCTCCGCCTTCGGGTGGTCTTTATCCAAGTCTGCAATAGAAAGCACACACACACACCATCAATGACAGGTACCTTTCTAAAAAGATTGCCACCAAATTTCATCTAGGTTTAACATGAGGACATTCTGTGACTCACAAGAACTGTACAAGAGCAAGTTCAATTAAATTCCGTATCACTTTATACTGTGATTGCAATTTAGACACAGTTAAGGAGTCATTGTCTCAGTTTGCAACTAAGCCTGCTTCTTAGTACCATTTTAATACAAAAGATGTACAATATAAAACTAGTGATGGATCAGTAGTAACTAAAAAGGGAGTCAATGACAGCCTTCCGTTAGAACAGGATCTCCCGTGACTCATGCAATGTACACTGTGTGCTTTACTGGGAAACAACACAGCCATTAGGAAACCTGTTTGCCACCTGGCAGTAAGAGGCATTACAACAGTGCACATTTGTTGCTGTGGAAATTTACTTTGAAGCCTCCCAAAAGCTGAGTTGGTGTAAAATATGTTTCACAGCCTGATGTAAAAGGGTCATGGTGAATCAGGGGGCACTTTTTTTTCCCCAGGAATAAGACAAGTCTAGTGCAGACTGGAGCCCTGTCATGAATCACCAGTATGAAAATACTGTAAACAGCTTTGGCTAAATTATGAGGAAAGAAATAAATACAACTACTGCGTATTAGCAGAGAGGCCAAACCTTTTTACACCTTCTACTGTAGTGCCATTCTCTCAAATGTTTCCTCTTTGATTGGTCTCTAATAAGTCCCACTCATGCTGTGTACAAAAATAAATCAATTTGCATACTGAAGTGAAGGTCTCCTTGACTACGTCCTGTTTAAAACGGACAGGGAGTCCTCTAAAATTTGAAAATGGCAATTAGTTGTATGAACCAGTCTATGGGGTAAGGATGAAAAAGATTTTTTGGATACCAGTGCCATTTTCAATTCTGCTTATCTGTTAAGTGTTTTAATCAATTCTGTTATTAATTTCTAACTGTTTGAGAAAGATTATATACTGATAAGAAACCATGTAGAACTGTGTAATCTATTTAATTTTTTTTAGTGAGAAATACCAATTGACGATGGTCTGAACAAAAAAACAAGTGAATATACAGCAATAATGTTAGTGTACAATTTCATTGTCAAGCTTATTTTTATCCCAGCCACATGAGCAATAAGTTTTCCCTCAGAGGGCCACCTTAGCCTACTGTATTTCCTCCACACAAATGACTACAAACTGTCAGGTGAATGTGTCAATGTGTTTGTCTTCCAACTTCCTCGCCACTTGTAATTTGGTTGGAAAGAAGTTCCATGATGAACTTCATTGTTGAGTTCAATAGTGACCTTGCATGCAGTTCTAAGTACTGAGTTGTAGAAAAGATTGTTTTGTGCTTTATTTAAATTTTTAATTTAATTTTTTAAGCAGGTCACATTGCTACAATTCTTTTCAATCTTTTTGAATTAAGCATGAAGTGTTTTTAGCACTTATATCAGAGAAGGTTCAAGCGGTCAGTATCCAAGATCTTTGCTTATATGTTTGACAGGGCTGGATTAAATGCATTCGATTCTTCTCAATTCTCCTAAAAATCCGCCCCCTCATAGACAGCTGATCTATGCAATCCTACAAGGAATGTCAATATGGCCCATTAAGCCCCCTATACAGAGAGCCTCTGAACATTCATCTCCTCTGGCTCTTTAAATTTGCCACTTTTTTCCCCTGAGAGTGTTTTCATGTAGGACATTCAACTGTAGTAAACATCTCTTTATCCTTCAGGGTTACTAGTAGCTTCTTCCACACAAGAAGACTGGTCCTAAGTTGGTGCAGTGGAGGCTCTCTAGTTCAATTTTATTTTTTTTTCAGGCAATTTTAGCTCTTTTGAATGATGTGTTTGGTGCAAAAATGACAGCCATTTGCTCAGTGTGAGATGCAGTCTATGAACGAGAGTGTGGCAGGTGAGCAATAAAGAGGTGAAAAGACTGGGAGATGGTGGAGTTTGAGTCCAAACAATGTTGAAACTTCAATGTTGTTTTCCTGTTTCAATAAAGCAGCCAAGTGACCAAATTCCTCCTCAAATCACATCAATAACTCAAGGACGTCCCGCACTTTCCCCACTGAGATGAAAACCGCTTTTTAACCTTGTTTTCCCTCCAAGGTCTACTATGACACATCGCGGGAGTCTTGGTTCCTCACCAATCAGTTGAGCTTGTTTACTGGTTGCTCGGTGACTCACAGGTAAACCCCACCACTACCTGGCCCTCTGTTCTACAGTTCCAAACACAACGAGATTGGGGAGAGACAACTCACAGAGGAGCTCAAACACTACAACAACTAGAAAAAGACTGGAATGCTGCCCAAAGCATCATACGGGAATGACATACTGTAAAAAGAGCAGAATAAAGCCTTTGAGTCCTGCACACGGTGGAGGACAAATAACGACATACGTGTACTTCTAAATGCCTGCATATCTAGAAAACTAGTACCCACTGAGGCAGGAAAGCTCTGATTGATTTTAACAATATATTTCACTCAGTGAAGTCAATAGCAGTCTTGGTTGCAGAGGTGAGCAAGTCTATCAGTGACACTCAAGTGGGTCAGTTTGGGCGTCATAGACCAGCAGACGCCGCCTCACACTTGGCAGGTGGGGAATAAATCAGCCATAATCTCCGAACGAACCCTCCATGCCGAATAAAGACCCTGTCCTCTCGTACCTAATGGTTGTCTGGGCAAACAAGGCCAACCTCAGGCCTGGCCAGAGCTGTGCTGTACTGTGCTGTAGTGGTCTGTGAACCAGAGCACCACTAGTGCCTCTTGCACCCAACCTCCCTCCCTCCCTCCAGCTCGCTGGAACCATGGGACACCACACTGGCCTGTCTACCTCTGGAGTCAAAGAGAGGAGCAGACGCACAAACAAACACAAACTTTCTTCACACACACACCATACAGTACACACTCAACCTCTCACTGACACGACAACCTCAAACACACATACACACACACACACACACACACACAACGTAATTTTCCTCTCTGTCGGTCGGTCTGTCTTGTCTGACGGTCTCTGCCCCGTTTTCTGCTCTCTCATTCTGTCCCAACCGCAGTGATGTAAGGTAAGGTAAGGTGAGTCATCCTCAAAACAAGGCAATACCAAGCCGATCAAAGCCAATAGATCAAGCTGGCATGAGTGGCTAGAAAATCCCCATGTATCCAAACAAGCGCAACATGGCTGCAACAAAGTCACACTTGAGTGTCTGGAAAATCCAGGGAAGAGCCCCCATACCCCCCTCCCCTCCCCTCTCCTAACTTGCGTTTATTATTCTGCTTAAGCCACCAGAGAACCGGTGCTCACAGCACTCCAACGGGCCTCAGGAGGAACATGAAAACAGGTCAGACACATCTTCACATGCTGCCTGATTGGGCGGAGGGAGGGGGGGGGAGTTTGGCGTTATCACCAACAAGCAGGGGAGGCGGGTAACAGACTCATACATTCTGGGCAGTTTAATGCTCTCAAAACAAGGTGTGCATGTCTGTGTGTGTGTGCATGAGTGCAAATATGTGTCACTGTGTGTGTGTGTGTCCTCATGTGTCCCCACGCATGTGTGTGTGTGTGTGTGTGTGTGCACATGGGTTTAAGCAGTAGCTAAATTCTTCCAAGGTGATGACATCGCATGAACACCTCAAACACTTTATCCGTAGAGCAATTAAAAAGCTAGCTGCCAGCGTTTTAAGCTTGGGAAAGTGGTAACTAAGTATTTTCTCATTCAACAACCTCTGAGCAGTCCAAAACTTTAAAGACGGAGGGAAAAAAAATACAATTTCATCGCATAGCGTGCTCTGCAGCTCAAAGGCAGTTATATCCCATTTGATACCAACAACTTATTGTTTCATTTAGACAAATAACCCAAATTGGCATCACTTTTGCCAACACAAAATGTCAACAAAGAAGTTTACTGTCAAAGCCACTGAAGTATTACTGAAGCCACTACAGTTCACTGTTAAAGCATCTCTATAATTCTATTCAGTGCAGTAGACGCAAGCAGGTATAAACTCATATGTTCATTGTGAGAGTAGTCAACAATGAACTGAGTAAACTGTCAGTCGTTCTCCTCCATCCATTCCCACCATAGTCCAAGCTGTGGCCACAAATTGCTTAAACGGTAAGTGCGGCTCCTGAGGTGAGGGTTCTGCCGCAGCCTTCAGGTTTCTCCTGTCCTCGGCTCTGGCCTCTGCCCCAGCACAGCGTCTGCGTCTGACCCCCGCGCCCCCTCTCTCTCTCCCGCCCCTGCGCGTGGAGCGTGCCCATCCGCAGCCCGCCATTATCTCATTAGGCCCTGCCTGAGCGTGCGCCAGAGAAGTAACCATCTTTAATCTCTGCTAAACTAATGACTGGCCTGCGGCGGCAGGGGTAATAAAGGAGGTGGCGAAACGAATCAATCTCACCGCTGATGGGCAGAAGCGATCTGCGCCCGCTCGGCGCTCGCTCGCTCGGCTCAGCTGCGTGGCCCCTGTCTGGCGTCTGGGTGCAGGAGCCTGATTGCAGGGTGCATGCGGCGCGCTCACCGTTACAAGACAGTGATAAGCTGCACAATGGGACTTGAACAATGTGATGAGCGTGCCGTGAGCTCAAGCTTTTTTCTGTATCTTACCACATCACAGGCTAATTTACACCATGCTTTCTCTGATAGTCTGGCTCCCTTCTGCGAGTCTATACAAGGAATATGTGTCATGTTTGACACTTTCTAAGCACCAATGCCAGACAATGAGCTTTAATTTGGATATACATGTAATGGTTCATAGTACAGACTAAAAAGGTAAGCAACATTTTAAACCTATTCTCCTACAAAGCATTTAGTTAAAACACAAACATTTAAATGTGAGAATACTGTCAAGTACATTAAAACTAGTGAGAACATACGAATTTGTTCATTTTCAAAGCATTAATAACATAAGGGCATTTATTCAACATGATTTGTCAAAGATGGATGGAGTGGATTTATATTTATGTTATCTAGCAAAAGGTTCCTAGCTATTTCACCAGCTGTTACTGAGAACTTTGAGGCTGGTGAGAGAAATAGCTGAAAACTATTTCAAAATGGTCGCATCAAGGCACTGGCTCTGCAAAAATGGCCAATGGCCAAGTTCCAATTCTTTTCACCAATTCTTTCCGGAAACGATGAGATTACAGCAACTAAAACTATAAAGTACATTGATCATATACAACACATTGATCATGTGAAGGTCAGCCTAGATCTAGCCAGGCGTACATCTACATTTCTGTATGGGCTCACAACATACATTTCAATGGCAATGTATGTAGAAAGCATTAATGGTGAATACAGAGCATCCAAAAGGAAAAGCACTCAGGTCTTTATCACACAGGCCTGGTGATATATTTTAACTGCTACCTTTTAAGGCCTCCACCCCTCCCCCCACGTGATATTTATCCCTCTCAAACCAGGTTGGGGTGGATAATTTAGCATACTCAACCCCCCCTCCATCCTTATCCCATCCCGCCTTACCATATTTCTCTCACCCCCTCCCCTTCCTTCCCCCCGCCCTCTCCTCTTGCCAACGGGGGAAATATCACTTTGCTCTTTCCAACAGGAACCTTGGAAAGATCAATCCAATTCCTAAGAAAAGACTAAAATGTCACTTTGTCTTCAAACACATGGCAGAGAACAATGACATTTGGAGGGTCACAGGAAAAGGTTACAGTATTCTGCTGGAGACAGGCTTCTTGTTCAAGAGGAGGAGGTAGCAGGCTAGCCCTCATCCACAGAAGGAGCAAAAAACATCAAGGGGATATATATATATATATATATATATATATATATATATATAGTTACTGTGGAAATGTGTTTTCACTAAATGAGGAACCTGAAGCTTTCAAAGCATGTTTTGTTAAATCTTTCCCTCATCTAAATGACATGGCAATTTGTGTCACGTCCATTCCTCTTTCCTGAGTGAGTTCTGGAGAATTGGAGGCGGAACTGGCAAAATTAGGATGTGGGGGAGGCAGAGGGTTGAGACAGTATTGCAAAGGATGGCTCCTGCCTGGCTAATATCTCCTCACAGTTTCAAACCCTTCCCATCACCTCCCCGCTGTGATCACTCATCTCTAAGCTGCCACACAGGTGCTGCGCTCACAAACAAAGAGCAGGAAATCAGACAGAGAGGGAACAAGGAGGAGAGAGAGAGAGAAAAGGAGAGAACGAGAGAACAAGAGAGAGAGAGAGAGCATGACAAAGATGAGGGAACAAGGAGGAGAGAGAGAGAAAAGGAGAGAGGGAGAGAGCATGAGAAAGACGAGGGAACAAATAGGGGAGAGAGAGAAAAGTTGAGAATGAGAGAAGAAGAGGGAGAGAGAGAGAGAGAGAGAGAGAGAGAGAGAGCATGAGAAAGATGAGGGAACAAGGGGGAAATAGAGAGAAAAGGAGAGAGGGAGAGAGAGAGAACAAGAGAGAGAGAGAGAAAGAGAGAGAGAGAGCATGAGAAAGACGAGTGTGTAAATATGTAGTGGAAAGAGAAGAGTTGAAGGCTCTAATCCTTTGTTCTCTCAGCACACCTGAGAAAGCTCTTGGGGAGACTCCTGCCCTCCTTGTTGCATGATGCATACTTGCACTGCACTCGTCATCGTGTTTGTGTGCGTGTGTTTATATATGTTTGTGTGTCTGTAAATATGAGTTGCTGCATAGCATTTTACTGCACCAAATATCAAACTCGGAGCATGAGGCAATAAAGTATGTGAATGATATGGCAGGAAAGATCATTAATACTGAATAATTAAATAACTGGCCAAACTCTATTTTTCCTCCTGTCGACAAGGCTTAGACCCTGCAGTGTGCTCATGAATTCAGACTCATGATGCTTATGCATGGGAATTCAGAGTACACCCCAAACCCTTCACTTTCCCCATTAAAACACTGAATCTCCAAACCTATGAGAGGTTCTAGGCATTAGGCAGTGATGACTGACACATTAAGTAACTGCTCAAATGAGCACTGTTACATCAACTTGCACTGTAGATAGGGGATAGATAGATAGAGAGAGAGAGAGATATAGATAGGGAGAGAGAGTGATAGATGAGAGGAATACAAGTAGAAATATAACAGGTAGAAGACGGAGAGGTAGAGAGTGAACGAGAGAGAGAAAGTGAGGGAAAAAAAAGAGATCTATCTCTACCTGCGTAAGCAAGGATCATCAGACCTGGTGAGTACAGGAGCTGAGGCGGACACAGTAAGTGAAACAAGGCCAGTCCTGTTGTACTTGTGAAGGCTGCTGCTTACGCCATGCGGTACATTGGTTTGCTAGACTATGAATGACAATAGCACGCGTGTCTCACACACACACACGCACACACACACAAAACCTTTCTCTCTCTCTTTCTCTCTCTGTGACACACACACATTCTCACACATACTCACACACACACACACACACACACACACACACACACACAAGCTTTCTCTGTGTATCTCTCTCTCTCTCTCTGTGTGACACACACACATGCACACACATTACAAAATTAAAAATAAAATAAAATGGTGGACTGAAAAAGTGTTTGCCTAAGTAGGCTATGTTACCCAGAAGCCCCATGCTGATGAGGTGAATAATAGATGCCATTATGCACACTATGTCTGAGGTGTTGCTGTTCATGTGTGTGTATGCTATCAAAGGATACATACACTGAAACTAAACAAAAGGAAACAAAGGCACGACAAAAGTCATCTGTTCCTACTTTATATAACGCTACCATAGGAGTTAGTGGCTGAATTAATGGTCTATTTCAGCAAATCCAAAGGGACACTGCTAAGGCCACTTCTGTCCACTACTGAGGACGCAGCTCATTATTTCTTTTCCAGGAAAATACTAGCCTCATCTCCCCCTCCAACAACAATACAAGCCATCGCTCAGGGTCCTTGGAACCCCTTTAGACCCGCTCAGACATTCAAATCTTTTAAACTCCAGCAAGATGTTTCTTTCATGCAGCTTCTGGGCAAAATAAAGCAAATATGGCACAAAAACAACAGCAAAACAAACAAAAAAAAAAACAACAAAAAAAAAACAACTGAAGGCTACTTGCAGAGTTTTGAAGAACCAAATGAGAAGCCAGGAGGCAACCTAGCGTGTGTTTCAGTGAAGCATTCCGGTGAGACCTTATCTTGTGCTTCTGACAAAGTGTTAATGAACTCTTGCGAAACAAAAGCACTTAACAAACTTCACTGATCGAGGCAGAGCTGTGTTAACCACACCTGCTATTTAACCCGGCGCTACGTCACTGAGCTATCTGCTAGTGGTAGCGCATATTGGTTGCTACTGTTCACCTACAGCCTACTGCATAACACAACACAAGTATTGAACACAAGTATTTTTCTTTCACAAGTCTACATACAATACAAAAGGCCAACTCACACTGAAAATGTCTTTTATTCAAATCATGATACTGTCCAGAGAGATGACATTCAAGCATGGTGATAAAATTATGTAAAAAATTCTGAGCTGTGTTTTATTATTGCTGCAGGGTTAGACTCGGAGGCGCCACAGCTAACCTCATTCATTAGCCCGTGAAATGGCATTAATATCCTTAACAAGTAGCTCATCCAGGGGTTATGTTTTTACTTCTTTCATATGCAGGTGATCGTGGAAACTAAGAGAGGCCAATGTGAGCCAAATCCAGCCAGCCGTATGCTCCAGCTTTCTGTTCTGTCAAAGGCCTTGTTGCACTGGAGTGACTGGTGACTGGGCTCGTGTGGACTAAAGTCTATCTGACGTAGGCTTTCAGCTGTGACGGCGGCCATATTGTCTTCAGCCACCCAGTTGGAAGGAGATAAGAAGTGGAGACACGGCGCGAGCAGTAATGAGCCCGGGGCGGCACGTTTCATCACCTTTGACAGCGGATGTTTTAATATCCCCCGGGCACTATGGAGGCTGAGGGAGGGACGGCAGACCTCTTCATTTCCTGTGCAGGCTGTGCCACAGGCCTGCTTCTGTATCTCCCATCTACCTGTTCCCGCTCGCCAACGCGTCTGGATCCTGGACAGCAGGAGCAGCTGTTCTGCTGCCGCTGAATCGGTGCGGCACCATCTCCACAGAGGACACACGCACAGATACACGCATGTCTTTTCACTGCCGCCGCTGAACTTCACACCACGCAAGCGGCCTTTCAGCTCTCTCTTTTCCCCAGCATTTAATGTCAGTCTTTGTGTGTGCATGTGTGTGTGTGTGTGTGTGTATGTGTGGTGGAGGTAGTGTATACTATGTGTCTTCCTGCAGGGCCAAGACGCTGACTAGATGGCTGCCTGACTGCTTTCTGGAAGAGACATCCATCCTGAAGGCAGTTTCTTAGACAGCTGTTGTCACTGCAGGCTGCTGCCTCAAATGATGTGGTAGCCTTGTTGCATGTATGGAGCCCTGTAACCGACACACTTGCTGAGAGCAAGGTGATGGTCCTCTAAGAAGACTAGACTCAGGAGAAGATCCCAAGTGGAGTGCTCTATGGTTTGAGGGCCTGTGAAATGCTTTTTTGTTGGTATAAATAAATTCACATGGAAGGTTTACAGAGTCATGACCCCTAGGGCCACCTGATGGACGTGGCCTGAGGTTTCACAGATTCTGCTCGGTTCATCGCATATGATTGCTCCTTATGACTGTGTCCATGCAAACAAACATCCTTCGCAGTGATCTTATCACAAACTATGCATTCAGCTCACAAGCTGTCGGACACTTGACTGTCTGCACTTTCTACTTTCACCCTGCACACTGAATAATGCAACAGAACAGTGAACTTTAATGCCAAACTGCCGAAATGGTAAGGCATATGGTATTGTTTAAAAATTCAAAAGATAAAACAGCTGAGATTTTTCATTCTTGTCTATTGTTAGCATTGCTGCCCTGGGATTTGCAGTGAAAGCAGTGCACTGCGAAACAAGCTGATGAAAGACAAAAGGTCTAACTAGGAAAGCCTCAGGGCTTTTTCATCTGATGCTTGACAGAGGCTTTCTCTCCCTCCTGCTCTCACTCCCTCTCTCGCACTGTGTAGCAGGGGGGACGCTGTTTGAGAAAGCAGGCTGTTTAGATTTTGCACGCTGCTGTTTTCGATAACACAACCAACATGAATGACAAGGCTGTAACACCGAAGGACAAGCCTTACATGTCAAGCCTTCCTTTAGTACATGCTCCTGTCTTCATCTCCTGCCACGGACACGCAAGTCTCCATCCGTCTGCCCGTCTATCCATCCATCCACCCTTCCATCCAGAGAAGCATCTTAGAGACCAAAGCGTTCAGACATGAAACATCAGTTTGAAGCTCATTACCGTTAAATGTGTGAGGAACACAGGGAGCCCTGAAAGACACTAAACCCTGCCTGTCGCCGAGTGGCTTTGATTCCGCGTTATGTTGAGCTGCTGCGTGTGATGTCGCTCTGTTTATCCCATCTCTCTCTCGCTCCCGCGCTGCCTCAGCCACTCTCTTAAGACGGACCACAATGCTTGATGTTTCCCCCGTAGTCTCTCTGGGATGGGCAAAACAAATCAAATCACAGCTTGAAAAAAAAATGACAGAGTGGGGTCCAGGAGGAGGAAACTGTGCCTGTGTTTTGGCGGTACGCGAGCAAAACTCTCTTCTAAGCTGTCTGATCCCCGTCCTGCTTCACACAGCTCAAGGCCACGTCCTGCTTCACACAGCTCGAGGCCACGCCAGGCACGGGAGCCACAGACCGTCACTAGGTGACAGACCAGCATCCACTCAAGGAAGAGAGAAAAGTGTTTTGGTTGTAGAGAACTTGTACAGTAAGATGGGAAATACTAGCACAATGAAATGTGCACGCAGTCATTTCCCCCAAACATCATTTATTTAACTCCTCAGTAAAACAAAGGAGGCAGAGACATTCGGTAGGTGTCCCTCGCCGTCACAGCACATGATAACTGGATGAGAGTTGTGGCTGCCGCTGAATAGAGTCCACACCTTTTTTTGTTCCACTTCTAAACTGTTTGAATTTGATGAACAAACCCCTTTCCTTGCCATTCCCTGCCTGCCCCCCCACTTCTCTCTCTCTCTCTCTCTCTCTCACCTGACAGCATTGATGTTTTTCATCTTGCCTTGTGATGCTCCTTGTCTGCACCTAGCTTCCCAGAGGACCATTTAAAAGCAGGTAGCGAGCAGCACGCAGTGCACAGCAAACACAAACACAAACACCCCCTGGAACAGCAGATAAGGCCGTCTAATGGCATCTACTGACTGAAATTGAGGCCGATGCGGGAGCAGATCTTTGTGAGGCGTGCCGGATCAATCCACCATATCATTTAATTGCTGTCAGATGTGAATAAGCCTGGAACACCCACTGCTGAATTCCTTACAAAAACACGGACAGAGAATCTGTCCCTCTCTCGCTCTCTACCTTCTCTTTCTCTCTTCTTTACTGGCAGGATTTACTGTCGCTGGACAAATATAGCTGACCTAAATTGAAGAGGAAAAAAAAAAAAGACTACCTGAGCCATGATGCTTTTAGAGGAAGCAGAGAGCTGTGTTGATTAATGGGGGTTTATTGATGCAGCTGGGGCTCAGCTGACTGGGAGCCGATAGTTATCGGGGCAGCCTGCGAGCTGGAGAGCCTCAGCCCAGACATCAGGTGGCCCGCTGGCATGACTGTGCATTTTGTGGACCGATAACCACCGAAGTGCAGTCAACAATGAATAATGATCAAACGCAATGACGTTTGAAAAATAAATGATGCCATCACTTTGAAGTCAATATCCAAGGAGTTCTTGTTCTAAAAGCATCTACAAGTGTTTTGTGAAGGTCCAATACCAGAAACATAAAACACTGCATTGAATTTTCAAAAGTCACTGGTAAACTAGTGTTTAAACAATTAGTAAACTAGTGGTTTTATTTGCTCATTACTGTTACATGCATTTTTAGTCTTCATTTGGACATGTAGACCCTGTGTGTGTGTGTGTCTCTGTGTGTGTGTGTGTGTGTTGGCAAGGTTGGGTGTTATATAGCAACATCTCTAACAATGTTTGTATCATTAACAGAAATTAGATACTTTAAAAATGTCAGTATCTTCATGACAGTTGCCCAAATAAATACTTTAAAATACTTAAGTCTGTGCTAAGCTTCGCCACAAGGCTATAGAGAGAATGAACAGACAGTTAACCGTCAGTCATGCTGTTTAAGCAAAGCGTCTTGCTACATCTAGTTTCACAATTCTGCCCTCTTTACATTATAAACGGCTGTGATATGTTTCTGTAGGGGCTTTTTAAAGTCTATCCCCTCCTATGAAACTATCTCTGGCCATGTTCTCGGTGGTAAGCTCTGAACACAGCATTTTGGCTTTCTATAATATTGTTTACAGACCTACATGCCATATATAACCTCTATATGACTCACTCAGTAGATGTGTCAGTCCAACGGGTCCAAAAAGGCTCCCCATGCTACCGTGTATGCTTTCAGAGGAGCAAGGAAGACCTTGTTTCCCTTCCAGAACTACAGTTTTCAAGGAAACATTATGCAATCATTTCAATAGTTACACAAGTACTATTACATCTGAGGTCCTATACTGATGCATTTGAAGTCATATGTGGATGATTCTTATGCAAGTATTTTTTACCTTGACATTACAGCTTTAAAGGCATTTGGATACAAACCTAAAGAGATAAAATGATAATGGCCATCCATGCCAGGAAACAGGCCAAAAACAGCCATGGCGACATCTCTCACAATTAGTGACAACAACAAGTCATTTAAAAGCTTTTGTATAAAACTGTGTAAACTATCTGTCTTTTCAAAAACTATCCCTGCACACTGCAGTGTATAAAGGGCCTTTAAATTCACATCCACACGTCTAGAGTAAGGATTTCTTACTGTGGGAAGCGAAGAATTAAAAAGGTGCAGTGTAAAAACTCACTGCTTTGCCCTACACCTGAAACCTACAGTAAAACCCAGAACTCAAATAGACCTAAAACTTACAAGATGCCCAAAGATCATCCTTTTGGCCTTCATATTTTAGTTCCAGATGTTGGGATGTCTGGTTTAGCGGCTCTGTTCATGAGTCACTTAGGTTTTTTCTCCATCTTTTTTCCCCTCTCCCTCTGTGTAATTCCCCGAGCGGTTTGTCCGTTGAGGACAGCGCTAATCAAAGAGGCTGCAGAAGAGCGCAGGTGGACAGGCCTCAGGGAGCTTGTCCGCCTGACAGTCCATCCATCAGGCTTTCACAGCACATCACACTCCCGCATACCCGGTGCACTGGATCTGTCAGGATGATGGAACAGCCGGCGCAGTGGCGGCAAACAGGACGGAGTTTCCAAGGGATGGGGGTGCAGAAAAGTCAATAAAACTCCATTTTGTTTTATTAATTACCAATGTTGTAGAGAAGGTGATAATGTGTAGCTGATCTGGGTATTTGTTTGTGTGTGTATGTGTGAGCTCTGGTTTTCAAGGTTGCAGACAGACAGGGAAAGAGCAAGAGGCTCCTAGTGGAGGGATAACGATTTCATCAAGTTTATGCCCGGAGAAAAAAAAATCCTTAGAAATGACAAATCCATCGAAACAAGCATCAAAAATGACAGAAGTCCCTGTTGAAAACCATTCATTTTCAGAGCTGCAGTATACTAAAACTGTGTTTATTTTTCTCTCAAAACTGAAGCACTATTTTAGTGCCATAGACAAAAACTGTGCCAAAGGGCGAAGTTATGTTTTATGCAAACACCATGCTGCCCTAACTAAGGACCCTAAGGTTAACGTTAGGGATATTCTGTGGAGCCTACGGCCATGTTCACAACAGCACAACACAGTCATCGTAGCCCAGTTAAACACAAGGAGACCAAAGACCTTGCACTGCTCACTGGAAGAGGACCTCACCAGCATTCTGAATTCCACAGTCAGAAAACAGACTCCGCAAAAGCCGCCTAGAGCAAAAAAGTTTGAATATGTCACTGTATGCGTACAGTGTTTTTAAGGCGTTCTGCTTCACAAAGTAGATAGGCTAATCAATAAGTCTTTTCTCCACAGACTACAAAGGTTATAGTACAGTGCCACTCTGCTTTACAAACTACGTTACACAAAATACATGAAGAAAACTAGAAGATCGACCAGTTTGATTCACAATAATATCCATAAACAAGTACACCTCTATGATTCATTAGTTTGATTTAAATTACTAATCCAATACAGGTACACCACTAAGGTTAATTAGCTAAAAACATACATGAAATTACAGATATTAAAAGTATAAGATACATGGTTGCAGCTCGAGGTTATACCAGTTGATTTTATTATGGTTCATTAAGTTCATTTAGGTGACTCTATATATACACTATATACAACCAAATCTATCGTCTTAAATGCCTTAAACAATTTTGGCCTTTTGGAGAGATACTGTATGCGATGTGTGGCTAAGCTATGCTGAAATAAATCAGTATACAGAAAATGCCCACACTTCAAATACCTTTTTATGAATACTGACACTCCAGAACTATAGCACTTCAAAAGAAAATCCCCTGGGGAAAATGATTGGGGTACATACAATATGCCTTCAACATGACAACAGTCTCTCAGTAAAATTGACATCTCCATAGAAGAACACTAGCATTGATGGCTAAGGCGGAAGGATCTTGTCAGAAATTGTTATTTTGCAGTCCAAAGAGGAGTAGACATTTGATTGGTATTGTTTGGAGGTTCAGCATTATGGTCTAGCTTTTCACAAGCATTTTAGCCTGGCCTCTGAGGCCCCCTGCTGACAGCCTTCAGTAGCGCACTAGAACACTGCCACATGATGGAGGTGGATGCCACTGTGCTCCCATGACAACGCTGCCATTCTTTACCCCATAGACTGATCTATGGATTACCCTAGCACTCTCTACAAGTGCAACTGGGATGAGTAAAGCCATCACCACAAACACCACTTGGGCTTGCAAACCTGAGAAGTTGGTGCAGGCATTCAGTGGCCTAATTAGACTGATACACAGAGGACGAGTTACTGAGACAGTTCCTGCGATATGTTGAATCAGCTGTTTCTTTTACATTGTCTATATACTGTATAACTTAAAAAGAGAGACCAAAAAAGGAAGGAGATGACCAATGAACTACAAGGTCAGGCCTAAGTATGTAAAAGACAAGGGTATTCACTGAAATCAAATTGCCCTTACATACATGCTGCAATGTTTTCCTAAGTGCTCTGCTTTCCATTTTCCACAGATATTTGCCCTTAGCTATTAGCGTTCAGGCATTTGACTAGTTGACAACAATAAGCCTTGTGTGATAGTGGAAGGCTAGAGTCAAATCAGGAGTCGTTCAAATCAGGAGGATTTTCCAAGACTAGGTGACTAGGTGACAAACTTGGTAAACCTGTTAAACCAGGAGCCTCTAGGTTTTATTTAGTTAAATATAAAATACATAGACCTATTGTTTGAGGTTACCAAGAGCTAAAGGTAGAAAAAAGAACAAGATAAATTAATAGATTCAGGAGTTACTAGGTAACACTATCTAAATGAAGCACAGAAACGCACTTTCAGTTTAATTTTTCTATGCCTCAGTAAATGTTAGCTGTAGGTTTGATTTGATTTAAAAATGTGATCAAATTTTCCATTTCTTTTCCTTAAGGACAGCACTTGGTGATCTCAATCAGCAGGCTATGGACCACAGGAGTAAGTTCCTGATAAGTTTCAAGTAATAAAGAAGAGATTACTTTTTAACACTTCATGTAACACTTCATTTTTAACACTTTTTTTCACATAGAAACAACAAACTGGCTACATAGATGCCCTTTCCTAAAAAGCATTTGACTTTCATTTGTAAAGACATGAACTTTACTGAGTGGTCAGTAATGTTTAGTGATATGCTGACACAAAAATCATTGCTTTCATCAGTTTGTATGGCTTCAGGCGCGTAGGCGGGAAATTTACATATGGGTGCGATAGGTTTGAAAAAGAAATAGAACCACAATTGAGAACGAATAGATGAATAGTGAAAAATCTGTTAGAAACCATGCTCTGCAGAATTTTTTGATGCTACCATATCTGAAAATAGACCCTCCTCCATGTGCCTAAATCAAATGGAGCAATCCACTAATCCTATTGTAGGGTAAAAGGTTATTGGGTTATTAAGCCTGAATGAGAGTATAATAGCATTAAAGGAAACTGCTGCTTTAAATTTCTTAGTCTTAGCTAGTAAGTAAATAGTCTTTGTACTGTACACTGTGCAACTGAAGAAGTATCTTAGTACACTGTTCAACTGATGAACAAAACAGGACTGTTGCACTAACACTGCTGAACATACATGACTGTTATGCTGCCATACTGATCTGACAACACATGCACAACGCACCTTTTGCTTACATACCATTACATTCTTCTGCTGCTCAAGATAGTACTAAACTGAATGTACACTATTATGCTGCTAAATTCCTAACCCTGCTCTATTCAAGGTTTTTCTATGCCCTCTTATTTTTGTCTATTGTCTTGCCACACTTTATAGTATATTTATAATGTTGGTTCAGTAGATGTAGCTTAACTTATCCTATATGTAGCAAACTAAGTAGACTTACTTTTAGCCTGTGTGCACCATACATAGCTTGTCCCAATGTCTTATTTATTGCTATCTTAATGTAGCACAACTTGGATCCATAGTGGATCCAGACTCTTCTCATATGTCGTCCCACACTGGTGGAATGACCTACCAAAAACAATCAGAACAGGGCCATCTCTGGAGGCCTTCAAAAAGCTCTTAAAGACCCAGCTATTCAGAGAACATCTTCTATCCTAGCACTAAAATGAACTGAAGCACTATCACTTAGCACTATGCTCCTTAAGGTTTCTGCTATGTTGCTCGATTGTTATCCTCGTTTTGTAAGTCGCTTTGGATAAAAGCGTCTGCTAAATGCATAAATGTAAATGTAAATAGTGGAACATTACACTGTGTATAGGGATAAAATGACAATAAAAACACTTGACTTGACTTGGCAACTGCAGAAGTGTAATTGCAGACATGTCTTAGTAAACTGCAACCGCAGAAGTGAGAAAAAATTTACATTTTTACACATTTTTGAGCAAGTTGCTTAGCCAGGTATACCACCACGTTCTTAAAACACCCCTAAGGTTCTTCCTGAACCTGTCAAAGTGTCCTTACTGAAATCCAAAATGTTCTCATATACTGTGTCAGTGGCCAGCAGTCTCCATCATCAGTGTATAAGTATGAACACTTACTAAAAATATCCTAAATCTTTCCTTGAGAAATACTCTCTTCTCTCTCTATACTCTCTTGTAAGGTTAGATTTTAGGGTGACAGAGGTCAAACTCTAAGCTACAGAAAACACTCCTAAATAAGAAAGTGTATTCTCTTATTAGTGCTTTAGAAGTGTATGGTAAGGGAACACCACTGACCTTCAGGTGGCTCTTCACGAAGGTAAGGCGGGAGTTCCTCAGAACCACCTTCCACAGTTGAAGAACTATTCTCCTCCATGACCTCCGTGTCTGTGTCTGGACCCTGAAAATATACCATTAAAGTAGTCTCTTTAAAGGCCAAGACCAAATTTGTGTCTCAGTCCCTTTGTTCCTACCATAAAGTCTTGTAACAAATGTGAAAGCCCCTTGGGCATAAAACAAGCCCTTTAGGCCACCACTGGATAGAGATTAGAAAAATATTTAATATAACTTAGCAACGTTGTCTAGCTGTGTGAGACGTCAAGCGACCTGCTGCCACTAAGACAGGATGGACACTAGATTCTAGATATGTCCCAGGGGATGGGGGTGGCCAGACAAGCAAGCCTATATATGACAAGTGGTGCAGCTTCAAAAGAATTAGAATGGATGCTAAACACTTGAACAACTAACGATAGCCAATGTAATGTATGAAATGCGATTACCACTTATTGCAAAAAATAGCTTGAAAAACTGTGTAGTGAGGCCGTAATAAATTATGTTAAAGAACTTGACAAAAAGCTTAGGGAATCGAAGCTATTAGCAAATTCTGTCTGCCTGTCAGAATAAGAAGAAGATGAGGAGGAGGAGGAGGGGAGAACAAAAACAAATAGACTCGACTCACCTTCATCATTTACCTGATACGGATCGGGTGGCAATATATCCTCCTTGAAATACCACGACTGGTGAACAAAGAATGTGTGTGTTTAAAACTATAAAAACACGTGTTTCTTTCTAAAGTGTCTTTTCAGATTTTTCTTCGATTTAGCAGTGTTTGGCTGGCTACGCTGTACAGGAAGTGACGTTTTGGATGTTTACTGTGTAAGTTGACGTAATACTTTCACTTCACCACTAGATGGAAGCAGTTTTCAATATTGATTAAAGCAGAATAGAATTCGTGGCCCTCTTTGAGAAGTATTTGGATGGATTATAGGCAGTGCGTTAGTTTAGCTAGGCATTATAAATGAATGTATCCTATAAAGGAATAATAATGAATGCAGTAGATTTTAGATTTTTTCTTGCAGGCATAGGTTGCAGTGTCTGTGTGTCTGTGTGTCTCTGTGTGTGTGTGTGTGTGTGTGTGTGTGTGTGTGTGTGTGTGGACAAAGTATCCTCTTGAGTTGACAGAGTAGGCTAATCAACAAATATCGTGGCGCCATATTATATAATTCCATAAGTTGATAAATAGCCAAATAGAAGGCAAGTCAAGGTATAATAATGGGTAATTGATTCAAAATTCATTGTCAAAAAACTGAGTACTAGATGCATGGAAAAGTTACCTACTGACTTAACATTATCTACAAATATCTCATCACAAATGTCCTACAGTATCTTTAGGTTACTCACAAGTTCCACAGAATTTAAAATGTTGTTTAAAGTATTGTCTCTTTTTGTCATAGGGTCAAATAAGGTCTTTCTATTAACATGTTTAGGCCCTTGTACTCAAATTGCATAATACATACATAACTGATGGGAGTCAGACATGACAGACAAGAGTTGATTATTTGTCTATAATGCTTTATTGTGACAGTCAAAGCACCATTATAAACAAATAAAAAGTCACATCAGATCAAAAATAGTTCAGTGTATTCTAACAGGGCAATTGAGGACAGGTAGGGCAGGTTTGAAAAGCACTGATTGAAGCAGCGAGCTAAAAATGGTTCCTTCCAGTTCTATGTCACCTCAACAAGCAAGTCAAGAGGATTAAATTAGTCAGTGTGTGTAGTGGTGCCTTGGCAGCAGGATGCATCTAGTGGATCGCACGCTGACTCGTGGATAGTCTTTCAAAGAGTGCTACCCTTACGTATATGATGGGACATATCTAACTTTTTCTCTGTTTCAATCACGGACCATGGGTCAGTGTCAAAGTGACGATGAGGAGGTGGAGCTGTCACAGATCCAGGCTCTTTACACAGCTTTCATGCAGGAATGTCCCAGTGGAGCCTTACACTTGCACGAGTTCAGGAAAATCTTTGGAATATCCAGCTCCTCTGAGGCAGAATGTCTTTACATGGAGAGAATATTCAAGTCATTCGACAAGAACCGGGTTAGTATTGAGGGCCTGAACTATTGTTGAACACAACTGTTACATTTTAACCCATTACAAATAAATAAAGTTATAATGAAATGGTTTTTATTTATGGTTCTCAGGATAATGTCATAGATTTCATGGAGTTTGTGGCAGCTGTGCACCTTGTTCTTCGAGGGAAACTAGAGGACAAATTGAAGTGGTCTTTTAAAGTCTATGACAGAGATGATAATGGTAAACTTGACAGGAGTGAGGTGAAGCACATTGTAAAGGTAGGGACCACTCACTGTCACTCTTATTGATTTAACCTAGGCTGTGTATGGCCAGACCACCTATTTATTGTTTATTATTTTGTCTGTTTTATGTTTGCAGATCATTTACAAACTAAGGGACAACAACTCAGACATGACACCCAATGAAGTCTGTGACAGAATATTTGAACTTGTGGATTCAAATAAAGATGGTAAGATTGTCCTTACTCTTTGTCTGATCTGGACTCTTTAATTCCCTTTCCCTTACCTGGTGCAACACTCTACCCCTCCCCTCCCCACCCGTGTTTTGTGATAAATTGCTTATATGTGCTGAGATGGGTTTTTTTTTATACCAAACTATACTCCCTATTTGGTGTATAGTCTGGTGGGCTGTTTTTTTCTCTCCTCCTCTTTCCTTATGTATTCCAGTTTCTTTATCTTTTTTTACTGCCGCCGTATGAATGGCAGCCAAGGTGATTCCACCATCTTGAATTTCCCCCTTGGGGATCAATAAAGTATCTATCTATCTATCTATCTACTCAAAAAATAAATCTCTCATAAATGCTAGGACCTACAGTATAAGGCAAATAAACAGTACCCTACAGAAAGCCATTGTGAATTTGAAACTATTACAAAGTGACAGCATTCTGTCATCAGTGTTACTGCATTTGTGAACATCACAAGTTTTGCTGTTTCAATATCCTGCTTCTCTATCTTGTTTATGATGTGATCACATGATCATATGATATCAACTCTCTGAAAGCAAATCTTTAGTGTTATCTACAAGGCTGTCTGACTATTGTGGATCTTCTGTTTCACAGGCCAAATTTCACTTGCTGAGTTTATAGAGGGAGCCCAGAAAGATGAGTGGATTATGCAGCAACTCAAACTGGATATAAATGCTGTTGGATGGTTCAAAGAGAACTGGAAAAAGAAAACATAATCCTACTGGAGTCCCTTAGAGCTGTCCTTTCCATGCATTCTTCCTATGAACATGAACAAGAACACCTATGAACATGAATTGTCTGCAAGGCTTTGCAGACTGACAAGAGGATAGCCCTGCTGTGGAAAATTCTAGATACATATATATATATATATGACTTGTGTTCTTGGGAATGTCTGTATCCCCGGATTCCCTGGACAAGATCACTGCGATCACAAGTGGAGTGTTTATATGCCTGTTATACATTGATGAGCCCATATGACTTCGTACCCGTTCACCTAGTGAACGGTTCTCACACCCTTAGAGGATGAGTTGCTCTACTCCCTCTACTTTGTGCTCTTTCTGACAGGAGAAATCTGCTGTGAATCAATGAATAGTTCTCAGGTTTGATGTTGTTGAGTGCTGTTGGTAGGTAACCACAGAATCTGGTGCTAATTCTCTCATTTTCAGTCCAAGTGACATCACACAGTAACATCAAACCACAGGACTGTTCAGTTGATTCTCACCAGCTCTTTCCTTTAAGTTCATCCTGGTGCCAGAGTTGTCCCTGATACATGTTGTGTATTCAAGTGGCTATCATACAGCAGTCTTCTATTACTCACAATTAAAAGCCACAATGTCTGCATCCACTCTGCTATCATTTTGGATGGCCCTGCATCTCGTTCCCTTGTGAGTCTCAGTGCAGGCCTCACCCATATGAGACTGGTTATGGGCTACTCACATATACAGTTAACATATCTTACTAATGTGCTATTGTGCTATTATTATGAGAAAATTATTGTATTTTTTTATCGTTTTGTCAAAATATGTCGGCACATGAACTGCTGAAGCAGCTTGACTTCTTTTTGATTGGATTCAGAGGGTTAATTCGTCACCAGCAATCATAATACATAAAAAACCCTCATAACTATAAACATGACATCATACGTCAAAAAGATGCTGAGTACCACGTTTCAGACTTGTTGTTTGCTGCGCATATAATATGAACAGTCTAAATCTGCTTGGTAAATTGTTGTGCTTCACATGTTGACCTCAGTTTGGTGTATCCAAAGGCTTCTGGCCATGAGCCTCGAGCCCAAGACTGTGAATGAGATAATGAATGTGATGATGACTTGCAGTACTGTATGTCGTAGATAGACAAAGCACCGTTCACCACTACTGCCAAACAATCTACTATCCTCTTGCACACATATTTAGTCATAGCATGCCATTTAAATGATTTGCAGTAGCTAGAATCTTTGCCGGATACGATTTGGAGTAAGTTTGTTGATATATTGTCAACAAATACAGTGACAATGTAACAGGGAGAAGTCCAAACACAGTCTTGAAACGACCATAATGGATGTTCTAATGCACACTAGATAGCATATACTATGGACAACTGATATTTATCATTAAAGCCTTTGTATGGAAACTATTGGCAGAAAGTAGCCTATGCCTTTGTGACTACTTTGTGATCACCACAGCAATGTTGTGCTGATTACCTTTCCATAAAAGGGGATAGGCAGGATTAAATTGGTAATTTGTGTTTCATATACTGTAGAGAACATCAAAACTAAACAAATTTCCCTCTGGAAAAAGTAAAAAAAAAAAAAAAAAGAATTTCTGAAAGACTTTTTAAAACTTCTAATATCTTGGTGTTAGGCAACATGTTCAATGTTTTCTTACTGGGTTTAGGTGACGTTAGATGTCCATGTCTTTCTGCAGGGGTGTTTGGATTTGTTCTACTGGCAGCATACTGTACACTTTAGTAGGTCGAACCAGATATTTACATATACTTCAGAAAAAGAAACACAACTTACATAAGCTTACTCTGATTGAATTTCTGAATGTCTTACGTTTGTGTGAGTGGTTTCAGCATTGTATTTATTAACTAAATTTATCTTTTGTCTGACACAAGAAACAAGATTTTTTTTTGTAATTGTCAGATTGAAGAAAGGGATTTTTTACAAACTGTGTAAAGCTTTTTGAAGGATATTGTAAACTGAAACTATTTCAAAACCTTCTTATTTGATTATTTTTTGACAAATGAAAGTAACCCAAAAGTTTCTCTATTAAGTGTTTTCTTTCTTTATTCGGACATTTAACAAATACGAACAAATATGGTAATACCACTGACCTAACAGAAAAAGCACAGATTTAATGTTCATCAGTAAAGAAAAAATGTTTTTGTTTCTTTTTGTATGTAAGAGTTTAAAAGTGTGCTCACATCTGATTTCAACTGCATATATTTTTAATAAATCTATTTTTTTAATTGTGTGACTGAGCTGAGTTCACACAAGGTGCAAATATCCTGAGAAAACGAGCCATATGGCTAGCTGAGGTGAGCTATTCTTAACCGCCACATAACTCCGAGCATGTTATTTATTCTCTTAGCCACCGGAGCTGATCCTCTTACACATAAGGCAAACCAGTTAACACCAGTAACATCTCTGCACGGCTGACGATGAAACATATCGCCATATCTAGTCTAAGATTCTGCAATATTTACTGTGCCATATATGTGTGAGACTCTTTTACACTCTTTTAAGTTGCAATCGCTTATGTCTAGTGTAAGTAAATGAGGCTATCAAATATACCTTAGCAAAGCAGCCCCCATGATAATGCTCTTATGAGATTAGCTTCCTGACCTTTAGCCTTACTTTAAGAAAGCATATAGAGACTACGTAAGTCTCATGAGCAATCAAGCAATAAAGCAAGCAGTCTGTAGCCATTTTAATGATAGGCCTACTAATAAGATTTCAAATATTTTTCTGTTAGTTATTTTCTATGCTTGTCAAATATCAGGAGTTTACTGCAAAAAAATCTGTGCGATGTTCACATGTGCATTTATGATTAGATTGTTATTAGATTATTATTAGACTGCATTTTTAAAACTGCATTTTTAAAACTATTTTACAGGTTGTATACGAATTATGTGTTATTCAACTGCTCCTGCCATTTTACTTACAATACTGTTTAATATCTTCATTTAATTTACACAATTTACAATTAACTAATGTAAGATACATTTTTAAAGATACATTGTTTAACTTGCAATGTAATTGCCTCTATTTACAATAGGCTAATGCCTCTAAAGTTAGAGGGACTTTAAACACAGCAAACATTCAATTCATTTGTCACCATTTATTAACAGTGAACAGATGATGGGAAGACAATCATCTTAGATACACTGATTTAATAGCTTCTGTTTACCATAATGCCTCTAAAGTTAGATTGACTTTAGATGGACAGCGAACAGGAGAAGAGTTCCTTCTGAAAAAGATCCCACCTCACAGTTGGTTGTCTTTGGCTTTGTGAGGAGGCAATATCTATGTTTAGTGAGGGAAGAATGCCAACTATGGAACAATAGGGCTGGCTGTAAGGGACTGGTTACATGATCCCTTGGGGACAGGATCACAGGAAACCTCATAAAAGCTCCAGGCTGGACACAGAGTGCGGGTCCAAGGCAAGCCTTTTGATTAGCTCTGTGTAGCCTCCAGAGGCTGTTCAGGGGGCTAGAGAATAGATTTTGTGAAAACGCCTGATAAGATACGAGTTGTTGTTTGAGTAGGTGAAGAATTGTGAGAGGTGAATCTCCGAGGTCCGTAGAGTTACACTCATCAGTGTTTCCCAAATACTAAATGTCCCCATGTACTGTGCCTCTTCTACTCACTTTACTGTTGAGCTAGTCAGCAGCCTTTCTCCTTGTGCCCACAACACACATATGAAATGTGTATAAATAAATGTTGTATTAATCAGGCTTTGCTAATTTTTTTTTATTCTGAATCCTACACCACAGCACTCTCAGTGATATATTTCTCCTTGTCTTGTCACTCCACTCAACTTCCAATAATGATCAGTCAGTGTGTGTGTTTATGTGTGCGTGTGTGTGTGTGTGTGTGTGTGTGTGTGCGATCCCCCTGTATGACCATGTACAGTAATGGCAACACAGTCATGCTGCATCAAGGCCATCCCTTTGAGCAGCCCCGCTGGCCCCCAGCCCAAACACTAGCTAGTGGAAGTGTGTCAGTGAGAGAGAGAACACTGACTGTGTGGAGGCTATCACCAGCGCCACGCTCACAGCGCTTTTCCCTCACCTTTGGCTAGCGTCCAGATGACTACATGTAGGTGCTAATGTGGGCCACCGTAGTAGAGATTGCAGATCACCTGTGACACGGGAGTGCAGCTAATCCAGATTGTATAATGAGAGTGTGGTGTGAGCGGTGGCATTATCTGCTCTCACATACTGGCTTTGTTGACTACTTGGCCCCGCAGGCCAATTAGCCAGTAACTGTTTGATAGCTGTGCAATAGGGTTGTGTCATAAAGGTACTGGTAGGTCAGACCGAATTACCCTGTCCTCAACTTCCTGTGTATCCCGAAGAAACCTCAGCCACTGTGTGTATGTGTAAGTCAGAAAGTTGTGTTGCTGGGGGGAAGAAGGAGACTTGTGTGGAATAGAGTTTCAAACATCTAATACACAAGGCTACAATAGAAACACACTGCTCTGAAGGATACCAGACATTTTAAAACACTCATGATACATATTCTTTCAAAGAACATAATTTGTGTTCAGGTGAGGTCAATGAGTAGCCTACTTTCAAATTTCCAATTTTCAAATTCAGAGGTTCGAACTTGTTTTTGCCATTTACATTACATGAGGATGTGAAAGGGGATCAGAATATATATCTTCCTCTCTCCAAAGAATATATATCTGCCTCCAAAGAGACAGTACACACAAACTATCAACATGCAAGACCCAGAATTAGCAATAGAATGCATATTACATACACAACTTTATACACAGAATAGAACCAATTGATCAGAATATCTGTGGATAGTAGTTTGCTATTTGGTCAAAATGGAAGTGGGAAACTTTCAATGAATGATGTAAAACCAAACGTTTTCCATATCACAAAAGATAGTAAGATGCAAAGTCAAGAGTATCTCAGTTCAGTTGAGTGCATAATAGTAATGAGGAATTGCCGTAAAATTACAGTATTGTATTACATGGAATAAAGGGTTCAAGGATCTATGAAGGTGCTGTGAAATGATTGTGTATGGTGTCAGCCTATTGTGGACAAAAAGGGGCAGGTGGATGTAGAAAGGGGGAAGATAAAGTGTGAGGAGGGTGACTAAGCACTGCATAGACGTGTGTTTGGGGACGGCTATATGAAGGTCATGAATGGTGTGGAAAAAGACAACAGCTATGGGGGAGGTCAATTAACACTACTCAAATGAGCATTAACAAGAAGCACCCAAACAGAGGCCAGAAAAACTCCTTACTAATGAAGACACTTTGGCCAGATCCACAACTTGAAGGGCCAATATTATATTATGTAGTATATAGCTTATGTATTGTATTTGGTGCCCCCTGATAAAGGTTAGTTACAGGACACTTCTATCATTGTTTTTTCTCACAAAAAAGTAAACAAGGCTGTACCCCTCTCCTGCTGTCAGGGATTGGTTTGGAGAGAACTGAGGATGATTTTAACCTCTGAACACTTTGGGCTATTTTGGGGGTTTTGCAATAAATGTATAATGATTGTTCAACGATGACTCAAAGGTAGAGAGACACGTGTCTGGGTGGTGGGAGAGGGGACATTTTGTAACGTGACATAATGGTGACATAAATTGACTATTTAGCACAAAACTTGATTTGGTAATGTCAAGCAGGGTTTATATCTACTCTTGAGAGTCTAAGCTTTCAGAAGGTATCTGACATAACTCTGTTTTAACAACGGCTCCGCTGCTATGGGTCAGAGGAGTGACATCAGAATGTTAAGGGGTTAAGGGCCTGCCACTGGCTGGGGCCTTTGAGAACATTTTAATATCATGCTCGATGTTTGGGAGGCCCAACATTGTTGTGGTGGCATAGTGGTTATTAAGAAGCTCCCCTTCTCTCCTTGTTCTAACTCGGCTAGCATGCAAGTAGCCTAAAAACAGTGGGTTCAAATCTTGGCTACCACCGTTGTGCCCTTGAGCAAGGCACTTAACCCCAAGTTGCTCTAGGGGAGACTGGCCTTGAAGTAGTGGATTGCTGACGAAATGTAAGTCGCTTTCGATAAAGGCATCTGCTAAATGCGTAAATGTAAATGTTTTCTGTCATTTTCTGCCCAACCTTTCTAGCGTCATCCCTGCATACTGCCTCCTCTCTGCTTATCATCTGTTTGTCTGTTCAGAGTTGAGTATCCATTGTTATTTATTGTCTTAGTCAAGGACCATTTCAGTATTGACCCAGGAGGTCTTGACTGAAGGGCCTGAGTCACTGAGCCAGGCCAACCCCCCACTGCAGCACACAGTTCAAAATCTCCTTTGAAGGCGTCTGGCAGGCATTAGAGCCTTTTGGAGTTGGAGTTGCGCTCCAGGCATGGCATGCCCAAGTCTGAATGACAGACAAGCATCTCAATCTCCCCATGATGACTGATGCACAAAGCCTTATTTATAGAAACCTCCAGCATGCCATTCTCTCTGAGTGGGAGACTGCCATGCACCTTGATTCCCACAATAGACTGTGCCATCCCTCCTGGCTGCCATAAATTATCTTCCAATATTAAATACCAGCCCTGTGCTGACGACCAGTGTAGTGACACAGGCACTGTTGTGTTTTCTTTTTTTTTCATTCACACAGGCCGGCCTACCTTGCCGTCATGTTGTTTCAGCGGTGGTGTTGTCACCTAAAAAGGTATGAGGTGCCAGGGCCACGGTAGAGCACTGCCCGTGGATGGGCCTATTTAAATAGGGCCCAGCAGAGGAAGGGGCGGCTTACTCTCTCTCTCACACTCTTTCCATCTCTCTCTCTTGGGAGCGATTGTAGACCAGGCTTCTCCACCAGCTCTCCCGGGTGAGTCTGCAGCATAGGCACCTTACCCTAAGCTCTCTGCTATGGGGAAGGATCTACATCAAATCCTTTTCAATAAACAGGGCTTAAGATCTATTGTTAAGGACTGACTGCTGAAACCATAGCCGAGGCAGCAGTAGACGTGATTGTATTGTTAAATTTGATACACACTTTGCAGTAGACATGATTGTATTGTTAAACTTGATACACACTAAAGAAATGTAATTGTTTTTACAAAGTGATAATTTAGGCACTCTTGATCTTTAAAATAATGTTGAAGAAATTGTGTGATTTTTTTAATGTAATTCAGTGGAATGTTGATGTTCAAAGGGCTGTTCTTTGCTTGAACTACATAAACTGTGAACCTTTCAGAAAACAGACAGTGATTTGTGCTGCACTCCTACTACTGCATGGGTTCGGCTCCCCGAAGTTGTCCTGTCAGCCAGGGCGTGATTAATTGGACGTGTGTGTGTGTGTGTCTGTGTGTGTGTGTGCGTGTGTGTGTATGTGTGTCTGCCAGTTCACAGCTGTCTAACTCAACATGTGCGACGAGGACGAAACCACAGCTTTGGTGTGTGACAACGGCTCCGGTCTGGTGAAGGCTGGCTTCGCCGGTGACGATGCCCCCAGAGCCGTGTTCCCCTCCATTGTGGGCCGACCCCGCCACCAGGTGCGGCCCTCACACAGCTCACACACACACACACAGCTCACACACACACACACCTCCCCCACACACACTGCTCACACAGACACTGCTCACACACACACACTGCTCACACACACACTGCTCACACACACACACACACTGCTCATAAACACACACTGCTCACACACACACTGCTCACACACACACTGCTCACACACACACACTGCTCACACACACACTGCCCTCCTTCATACACTGCCCACCCTTAAACACTGCTCACACACACTCCTCCCACACACACACTGCTCATACTCACACACTACCCACACACA
>JAGFZM010000092.1:1295414-1328455 GCA_017657215.1 Limnothrissa miodon | reverse complement strand
AGCACTTGAAGTTCACACACACACACACACACACACACACACACACACACACACACACACAAATAAACTGTGTTGCCAATGAATGCAGTCCAATCCAACTGAAATGCACACTGTAAAAAAAAGCTGTGAAAACAAAAAAAAAATTAAGGCTACTTACTGCACAGAATTTTTTAATTTACAGAACCTAATTTAGAATTTAAAAACCTAGAAATGTTAGTTGTTGTGTTGTCTAAACTCAAAATTCTGTCTAAATTCTGTGCAGTAAGTTGCCTTGAATTTTTAAGTTGTCAAGCTGATTGTGTTGTCTGCAGATCTGGCACCACACCTTCTACAATGAGCTGCGTGTTGCCCCAGAGGAGCACCCAGTCCTGCTGACAGAGGCCCCACTCAACCCCAAGGCCAACAGAGAGAAGATGACCCAGGTCCGCTTAACTTTACAGCCAATCCAATAAGGCTGTTAAAGCCTGGAATTGTGTAAACACAAGATTAAGCCCTGTGCAGGCTCTTCATTCATGGATGAGTTGCATGTTGAGTGCATGTTAAAAAAAGTCTTAAGTGCTCCTTCATGTGGGTATTGTTTGTTTCTAAACTGTAAATTGAACTGCCGCCTGCAGATCATGTTTGAGACCTTCAACGTCCCAGCTATGTATGTGGCCATCCAGGCTGTGCTGTCCCTGTATGCTTCTGGCCGTACCACAGGTGAACATCTTCAGATCAGTGAAAAATTAACAAAATTATAATTATAATGACAAAATCTATTTTAAAACGTATTGTTCTTCTATTGAAATCTGTCTGTTTGCCACATTTATTGCCTAATCAGTGGCTCTATTTCCCTTTCTGTGTGTGTGTGTGTGTGTGTGTGTGTGTGTGTGTGTGTGTCTGTATTTGTGTGTGTGTGTATTTGTGCATGTGTGTGAGTGTGTGTCTGTTCGTGCATGTGTGTGTGTGTGTGTGTGTGTGTGTGTGTGTGTGTGTGTGTTCATGTGGCCAACAGGTATTGTGCTGGACGCTGGTGACGGTGTGACCCACAATGTGCCTGTATATGAGGGCTATGCGCTGCCCCATGCCATCATGAGACTGGATCTGGCTGGCAGAGACCTGACTGACTACCTGATGAAGATCCTCACAGAAAGAGGCTACTCCTTCGTCACAACAGGTAATCAGGACTTCGCTCACAACGCATCAGACGCAATTTACAATAATCAAGACACAAGTGCTCTGGCTACTGATTTCCTCAGAGGACTTGTTCCAGAACAGGTGTGACATGAGAGCCTTTTTTATAGCACACTCAATGTGTAAAGGATCTTCTTAGCTAGCATTCTAGAGTATTGACTTCGGGACTTCTGAATTGTAATTCCACAGCCGGCTACAACTCAAAGCATATGTTATTGTAAACATCTACACCTGTTGCTGTTACAGTAATGTGGTAAGAGTCACTGCCACCTGCTGGTGCATACATAGAACTGCACCTACTCTTGCATGCATTGTGCTGGAAACTCTGTTTTGTGTTTGTGACAGCCGAGAGAGAGATTGTCCGTGACATCAAGGAGAAGCTGTGCTATGTGGCTCTGGACTTTGAGAATGAGATGGCCACCGCTGCCTCCTCCTCATCCCTGGAGAAGTCCTACGAGTTGCCCGACGGCCAGGTCATCACCATTGGTAATGAGAGGTTCCGTTGCCCTGAGACTCTCTTCCAGCCCTCCTTCATTGGTAAGCAATGTCCTCTCCTGTAAGAAGCTCTTAGTGAAGCTCCCTTCCTCTAAAATAGAATGTGAGAGTCAGAAATATCAAGTGTTTTGGAGTAGATTTGAGGGATATCACACATGATGTTATCTTTTTTTTACGTTTTCTGATTCCTCAGCACCATACATAATTCATGTATTTTTTTCTTTTAAGACATAACCAAACAGCAAATCTGCAGGTCCTATGAAATATTTAAAAATTCTCTATTTCTTACTAGTTATGAAAATTAAAGGATTCAGCCTTTGGTTGTATATTGGGGAATATAATAGAAGTGAAAATGCCTTGATAGGTAGCTGGAAGTGTCTGTGCCTTTAAATTGCTCTTACGCTCAAGCATTAGAGAAAGGGACAGGGTGACTGATCACCTCTCAGCAGAGCTCATTTGGAAGAAAAGATGGTGGAACATCTGCAGGGCATGGGTCTATTTATGGGGGTGAAGTTGTTACTCATTGATTCTAAACACCTACTGTATAGTGGGGAGTCAATTCAGCATGTGGGAAGATTTTGCTCGTACACTAATTTACTCCAAACTATTATCATCATTCAGTTCTAATATCAAGTTATATCGATAGCTTGTTTCTAAACAAATTTGTAAATATTCTTAGTGTCTTCATGCTGTCTTAAGTTGTTGTCTTTGTCATTGTCTTACCCAGGTATGGAGTCCGCTGGTATCCATGAGACCACATACAATGGTATCATGAAGTGCGACATTGACATCCGTAAGGACCTGTACGCCAACAATGTGCTCTCTGGAGGTACCACCATGTACCCAGGTATCGGTGACCGCATGCAGAAGGAGATCACAGCCCTGGCTCCCAGCACTATGAAGATCAAGGTAAAGCAAACCATTCTGTATCACTCGGCTGTTTCAAATACACTGAGAACTGCTGGCAAAGCTAAACTTTTATAAAGAATTGGCAACGGGTCTTTTGGCAAAGCACCAGTTAAACAGGACAAGAACTCAGAGACAACATTGAATCGAGGATAAAAATGTCAAAGGAATTAGGTCATTTAGTCTGAGAGTGGGTTGCATATTACTTTTCCCTGTAGAGCCACTGCAAATAATATCAATCAACCAGGTTTCCAATTTTTCAAAATCCACTGACTTAATTCAAGTGATAGTTTGAGGAAAACGTTTATATTTGGGCGGATGGTGGCATACTGCAATGACAAACAAAACAGGAACTTACGGCTCACAGAAAACAACTCTTTCTACCCCCTGCTGTGAGAAGCCTGCAGCAGTATTGGTGTATTTCCATGTAATTATCTGTAAACACACACAGCCTTTCAGTTCATGGTTACATTGCATTATGTTAATTTAGTTAATTAGTCATTTCATTATTCCAGACACAGTTTGCTTTGAGCTCTCTGTACTTTTTTCAGTCAGTGGGGAGAGTTGTGGGTTGTTGGGGTGAGCGAACCTGAGAACTGACGTGTGTGTTGTCTCATAGATGATTGCCCCACCTGAGCGTAAGTACTCCGTATGGATCGGTGGCTCCATCCTGGCCTCCCTGTCCACCTTCCAGCAGATGTGGATCAGCAAGGATGAGTACGAGGAGGCTGGACCCTCTATTGTCCACCGGAAGTGCTTCTAAACGCCAGTCCCCGCTCTTCGTCTGTCCCCCGTGTCCATTTTGTTCCTTGTCTTTTTGTCCTCCTCTTGTCTTGCACCAGTTCACGTCATCTCACGTCAATTTGCCATCATTCTCATGCCTGTTCCAAATCTTGGCAAATTACTGAATAAACTGTGGATATGTCAAACGTTTACTTTTCAAAAATGTTGTTCTTGGTGGTTATTTTGACAGGATGATAATAATATTAATATTAGATGAATTTAAGCTAAATTGTTGTTCTTGGAGGTTATTTTGACAGGATAATAATAATATTAATATTGGATGAATTTTGCCTAAATTGAATTGGACCCACTATGTCCACTGGGTGGCAAAACAGGACCATCACCACCCACTGAGGTTTCAACTTCAACTCCCACAAAAACCTCTGCATTATTGATCAAGCACTAGTGAAATAAAATGACAGCTGATGATCGCAAGTAATTGGCATTTAATGACAGTGTATCATAGGCCTACTCAGCGCCGAGTATTTGCAGGATTTTGAATCAACTGATCTGTACCTCCAACCCTGTTTTTGAGATTTCAGAATCAATAGACTTTAATCAGTGTGAAACATAATCATAAAATAGGTCTACAAATCTAGGGCAGAACGATCAGTCTCTTGGTGGCAAAAGTTATTGATCCCTTCCGTACCAAGGAAACAAAATTGAGACCCACGTGGGTTGTTAATGTCAAATCACCCCTTTCCTTTCACATTTCTCACAAAAAAAAACTCAGTGTTGTAGGACATGTCAACTTTTCTGTGTTAGTGAAGAAATTTCTCCTGTTTCCTAACCTCTTATAACCACTCTTTGCACATAACATATTGTCACCAATCCTTTCAGACCTGCCTCTAATAATGATTCCATTTATAAAAGCCAGTGCCAGCAGCGCTGCTTTTTTGCTGCTGTTGTGATAACGGAAGCTGAATTCTTGAGGAGCGTGGCAGAAGGTCATGGTGCCAAACCCGCAAGTCCAATGCCGGCTGCTGTGCTAGAGCTGCACCTGACCCAGTTCTGACTGCCATTGGAGCCAAAGACAAATGAAGGTGAAGGGAACGGAGAGAGGAAATGATTTATGCACCCATTAATTTCCCCTTGGGAGCGGTGTGTGTGTGTGTGTGTGTGTGTGGTCATTAATGTAGCCCAGTGGCATTTATGGGTACTTTTCATATGATTTAATCATGTACATTGACTACACACAGAATATTCTGCTTCAAAGTAAAACAAAATAATGATACAGAGAAAAGCCAGTAAATGTCCTGCTCGTGTCACTCGGGTCCACACGTGTCCACACAACCTGGTTTAATTACAAGAAGTCTGCGGCTGGATGTCCTAAAGCGACGGCGACATTCCTCGACTCCTCCTCCAAACGACAGCATCCCGCGTAGTGCTGTTTGTTAAGGCCATGTACCGATTGATATTTTCTCTCCCTCCCTCTTGCATCGACTGCAACAGCTGCACATAAACACACAGGCACACACAGCCACCGCCTCTTCCTTGTAATGCGGAGAAAAGCCGTTCCCCTCACACTGCGCGCTAGGAAGGTAGGATCACAGTTACCGTCTTTGTTTTGGAAAAAGAAAAAACTCGGCATTCTGAGGAATGGTAAGACTTTTTTCTCTTGTTTGGAGGTCTTGCATTTTTTTCCAGAGTACAAAAGTCCACTAACGACTGAACAGGTGAGCTTACGGACTTCTTTTAGACACGCTACTGTTAATTGTACTTGTGCATTCCAGGTAAACTACCACGAATTCTCATTTTAAAAGACCAAACTTCCTCAGATACTTTTGTTTAATTTGCACGAGTGTCCTAAATCAGTTATCACGTTTGCGCCCTAGTAGTTACACACATGCTACTCTGTGTGCAGGTACATAGCTGAGTTTGAAATGACTGAATGAAAATCCAGGGCTGCGATTAGACTACGTCTAAATTATGAAAACTTTCCTTGAGCGGTTCCATTTTGTCATAGAGCACTGCATTGTTTTTGTCGACCTAATTAGGCTATCTACCACATTGAAGATGGCCCTCGGTTCCTATGGACACTGCACTTTGTCTGCCACAGTTCAGCCCTCCTGGACGTTATCATTGATTACCACGGTGTCTCAATTACCTCAGTCATAATCACTGGAAGCTATTAATTCTGTGGTGGAATTATGCTTTGGTGAGGTTCACTTGATTTTGTGATGCATTTTCAGCACGGGGAATAGGTGTTAAATATGGAACCAAATGCTATTTGAGTCCACCAACAATTTCCAATTTGTTCTTTCGTGCATCCTACTCATTAATCTTTGTGAAATTGTGTAAGATGAGTTGGTTGTTGGTATGGAGTGGATCAAAGGCAGAATTTATGCATTCCTCATATGATATGTAGATATAGGCTAATGAAGACTTAATAAATGAAGAGTTTTTAGAACTGTATAGGCAATAGCACAGATTCGTTTGATGGTTGACAAAACTAGCATTTGATGTGTATTCTGATCATTTCTGAATTACTGAAAGCAACGTTTTAATGACTGCAGTGAATAGGTGATCATGGAAGGTGAAAAAACATGATTATGTGGGGTCTTATCTAACCAACATAATTGATTTTTAATGAGATTTAATTTTTTTCTCATCTAGACTTTGCCTGATACAGACAAAAAGCGATAATCAGAGCAGCATTGTCTTTTTTCTGCCCACAAGAAATTGAATTTCCATTGATAATCTCTGCCCTGAAACAGTTTTGGGGTGATATAGCTTTGGATGTGCTATAAGCACTTACGCTGAGTTTGTGGTGAATTGTTTTTGATATTACTGCGAATGGATTATTTGGCTGCGGAACAGCTACATTCTCTGGCAGTGATAATAATCTGCTTGTTTCTCAGGTGATGTGTGTGTGTGTGTGTGTTTGTGTGTGTGTGTTTTTTTTTTTTTTAGGTCAGCATTATTCAGGCATGTGATATTATGCATACATGGAGCTTTTCCCTGCTACTGTACTGACTGAGGTCTCCTGGGCTTTTCACACAGTGACTCCATAGCAACCAGGGGGGAGTGTTTCCAGTTCACGAGCCCATCTATGTGTAGGTCTGAAGCCCCGCGGTATGTTCGACATCCCCTGAAAAACTTCACACCCATCTCATGCAGCATGTTCCAGTGGGGTCAGAGATTCGTGTTAAATGAGAAATGTTGAAAATCTCTACTCAAAGTAATGGCATACATTTTTAATCCGGCTAATGGTGTATTAATATCAGCTGGTTTGAGTAATAGCTAATTTCCAGCTGTGTGTTTGCTACTGATTTAGACATTCATGCCCCTGAATTTGTGTCTCTGAGAGTGAGCCAGGGGGAGAGAGAGCGAGAGAGAGAGAGAGGGATTGTTAGTTGGGGGTGAGGAGGGATGATGTGCTAAAACACTGCGGGTAGCCCTCACCCAGCGAGTGGCCAACACCTCTAACACATACAAGAGGAGCCTGCTGTTAGATCTACTGCTAAACAGCACAGCACACACACACACACACACACACACACACACTCACACACACACACACACACACACACACACACAAACAAACAGGCTATACACATACATACTGTGCTGTATACTGTACACACATGCACTTACACATACACACACATACACTCACACACGCACACATCACACACATAAACAAAGATTCATACATGTATACTGTGACTTGGTCAGAAGCATTCTATCCACACACCTCATCATATACTGTAACCCAGTCTTACTCTTTATAAATATTCAGTGGATTGTGTGTGAATGATAGACAGAGTGTACTGTATGTAGGTAGAGACGGTCTACCATCATACACACACAGTCACACACACATGCACATGCTCTTTGAACATTATGCAAAGATACAAGTGAGAGAGATCATTTTCACTTTAAAACAAGTGAGCACATCTAACACATCATTAATTCTAAATATTTAATGGGGAATACCACCGCACATTCTTCATAAGAGTGGAGATCAAGTGCTCCTGCCCAGCGTCTGCTTTGCCTTACAGTAACCGGAGCTGCCAACACAACACCCTGCCTGGTTTGTTTTTCAGAGCACAAAAGTACTGCAGTATTGCTTGACCCAATACGGGTTGTTATAAGAGACTCCAATATTTTTCCGGTTGTATTCTGGAGAAAGCTTTAAGGCAATTTTGAGAGATTTGCTTTGTGGAAGGGACAAGAAAAAGATTTCCACTTTCCCTGTTTGGATTCAGTAATGCTGTGTGAATATGACTGGAATTATTATGTAATCCGTATATTACAGAAGGAAACCACTACTGTGTTGTGCATTCTTCGGGATGCGATGCTTGGAGCAGAAAGAGTGAGAGAGATATTTTGTTGGCAGCCACAAGTAGAAAACACACACACACACACACGCACACAGACACACACACATATACACACACATGGACCTGAAGTAGTAGTACACACATTGTGTGGAAAATTACAGTCCAGTGTAATGGCTCAGGCTATAGAGGTCACCCAGAGATTTTACAGTCAAGAGTGCAAATGGATAGCTGGTGTTCTGCTGGTCAGCTGCAGATTGGCGATATTGCCTGGACTGTGTCCCCATTGCCATGTTTAGTCTTTGCCTCAGACCTTGTCTCTCAACAGAGAACAAAGCCACACAGGGATCAAACCACAGATGCTGTCACTTTCTTAGTATGTATTTTTTTGTTTTGAAGCTCTATTCTAAATGAGTGAAAGTATATAATACCAGAAATGCATGAAATCGAATGTAGGCCTATGCTGTGAGCAAAAACAAGAGCCATTGAAGCCAAAAAAACGCGTAATTGTAAATTGCCTAAATAATGTTGATTCTGGCCAGGCCTACTGCTTATGCTGTGATTTCATAAAACTCTTATTGCTCAGACTCTGTTAGCAAACATGGCCATCCAAGTTTTATTTCTTCTGAAAGTAAGTGTCGGACAGTTGTCTTTCTGCCATTTGTATGCACAGTCTTTGTGTTCCTGTCCTTTGGGCAGTTTTAGTTCTAGCCTTCAACCTTTCAGGGGTTGTCAGTGAACCAGACAGTAGCCCGTCCTGCCTTCTTGTCTCTCTAGAGTCTTCCTGGCTGTGTGTTCACATTCTGACTTCTGTTTTTCCTGCTATGAGCTGGTATCAGGGCATTTTTTTTTCTTATTTTGTTTCTTGTTTTGTTGAAGTGGCAACATATTGGATAATGCCATTGAAGTTATTGTTTATTGTTTTGTTGACATATTGGATTGAAGTTGTGCTGATGGGGTTGACTGACAACTGATGACTGCACTGGAATTATACTCAGTACTTATCAAACTTCATTCTCCAAACTGTAGAAGTAATTTAAAGTAAACCTCTTACCTGTCTTCTCCACTAACACGGGAGGTAACATGATTGTGTCTATCACCATCTAAAACACCTAGTACTCATACTGGGTGCATGTGTGAGTAGATTCCGAATAGACTATTTAATATGTGCAAGTATTGTACTTATTAGAAGCTTTGTGTGATAGCTAAGTTGGCTAGTTGACTTGATTGTTTCTTGGGGGTTCTATCCCCCCTACTCCCCAAACTAATATCAATTTAAGGGCTTTTTATTCTCAATTTAGCAGTTTAGCGTATTGTAGAACACAGCCTCTGTTTGGGTAGACACCAGTGGTATCCTAGATTTCTATTTTTGGACCTTGGAGGCTTCACTGATGGTCTAATATATAAGGTGTGGAAATAGAAGTGTAAATTCCACAAAGTAAATTCCATTGAGCTTATCTTCCTAAAACAAAGACAGCGTTACAAAACTCTGCAAATATCTGTTCTTGAATGTTTTGTGACTTGTGGTGTCCTTTTTAAAGATCATTTTCAAAGAATACATTAAACAAATTGTCAGGATTTATTTTTGTTTGGTATAATTAGACCAATAGACAGTTTAAAACCATTGTAAAGTAATAGATTAAGAATATTTTACTCAAAGCCATAAAAGCTGAACCGAGTTGAATGAAGTGTTTCATGTGACAGGTCTGTAGGACTCCTGCTGTGCTCTATCTTTCCACATAACTTGATCTACACAATAGTGTCACATCTACATGGCAATCAGGAGCAATTTAGAGTTGTCAGCAAAGCCAGCTTGAAAGAGAAATGGCCGCTGCTCCTGGATGGCTGGCCTATTTACTGCTGCGTGGCACCTGGGGTGGATGGCGCAGACAAAGATTCGGGGCAGCGCTCGTGGAGGCTGAGTGATGTGTCTCTTCCCTGCGCAGTCCCTTGGGCGCCTCTGCCTCAGCTCCGCTCGCTCCGAGATGTGAGTCTGGCCTAGATGAAAAAAACATGCTCCCTTGCTGAGATGGAGGCCCCCGAAATTCATTACCATTCAGTGTGATGTGGCATGAGGCTGGATTTTTCAGCAAAGAAAAGGAAAATGAAAGCAGAAGTTTAATGGAACTTGTGTTGGATGTAAATTTTGTTGAAAAAATATTGAAAAACACTGAGTTGGTACAGCTTTGAGACTAAATACATTCAGTGATGCACTCCAAAGATATTTGGCCCCAGCCAAATTTTATTAATGGTTTGTCAAAATACTCTAGTCTGTTATTGGGGCAGTTTGTACTGTACCTACAATAACACAAAACATCTACAGTACTCCTCCCCCCTCTAGGAATGAAACAAAACAGTAAAATACATTTTTCTTCTCATGGAGAAAAGTTTCCTATCATCTGTTCATCCTGCAGCTCCAAGCATTTCTGTGGTTTTAAAAATCTGTCATTTGCACAGCTGGAATGAGCTGCCCTACCCACTGATCCCTCAGCCTCTACCTAGGCTAAACACACAGCTCACCCGCCAGCTCCTCACATCTCAAGGAAATAGAAAGTGAAGAAGCTTCAAAGTTAATCCTTGCCCTTGGGCCAGGGGAGTCCTGTGGCGCTGTTGAAATCCTGTGCAAGGTATTTCCTCACGAGAGGGCTGCCTCTGTCGGCCTGTCTCAACACGTCCCTCTCCATCGCTGTCATTACGGTCGGCGCTGTCCATTTTCTGGTGCTGAAATGAGCAGCAGATGCTCAGCAGGCATGCAGTATGGATGTTTGACTAGAGGAACTGGAGCACTAGGCATAGGTTTTATGGTCTTATGTCTGTCTATGACACGTGAATGTCTCTCTGTCTGTCTGTCTCTTGTCTGTCTGCCTACTTTCCACACAGGTTGCATCTTACAGTAGAGTAGCAAAAAATCATATTGGATTTGACTCTTGAGAGATTATGATTAGTTACCTTGGCACATGCCAGTGCTTTACATCCAGTTCCTCACCTGCTTTTGAAAGCAGCACTCTGTATTCTCTAAACTTGAACTAAAAGCTGTTCGTTTGTAAACAATATTTGACTGTTAAATCATTGTTGGTTAAGATATGTTTTTATTTAGTTTGTTATATTGCATGCAGTGTTGGAAAACTGATTAACCAGTAGTTTAACTACATATTTTGAGAATTGTTGTTGCTGTAGCAAAGCTAATTTCTGAATCTGACTTTCATCTGTTTAGTAATATTTTGCCCATTTAGTGTCTATATCTACATCGATCAGCTGATAGCAGCAAATCTTCCATTTTGGCTATGCTTGATGAGCTTCTTTGCAGTAATGTGATGTTGAATTTGAGGTGCCATAATCAGAAAATTTCCACAATGTATACAAAAAAAATAATTATATTTGAAAGCTTTATAAACTAGCAAAACACCACTGTCCAGAATGCTGTAGGCATTGTATGAAATACTACATGTTGTTAGTGCCCAATTAAACACAAACATGCACATACTATTTCCCCTTTTATTTTTATCCTGCATGCAATGTGAAAATAACATTAATATTGTATGCATGTGGGAGAGACTTGTTTAATCACCAATAGCACCTTGGTAGAAGGTTGAGGCAATTCATTTATTTAAAGGCCTTTTAGGAAAATTATCAAGTAGCTTTATCTGTGTATCTGTGTATCAAGTAGCCTTATCAGTGAACTATGTAGGCAGAAATGTTAACCTATTAATCTGAATTGTGTTATTGGAAAAGGAATGGCTACAGATACTGAGAGAGTTTCTATGTCTTGAGTTGAATAGACATTGATTACATGTTTTTTAGAGATGACAAATTGTCTACCACAAGACGCTGGGCCTTGTGGTAGACATGCACCAAGACTTGGCGCCTTGGCAGAGATTTATAGAGGTGGGGGTCAACCTCGAAAAGGCAACACAGAGGCGGTCGCGAAGGAAGAGTGCCTTATGTAGACATTATCAATACAGTGATGTAATAGGTCAAGAGATGATTGGCATACCATAGTTGGGCCAACACTGATGTTATGTTATGAATGGATGTTATGGCTATAAATAATAGAATTCAGTATAAATTCAGTTTCTTTTGATGGTTACTCAGTGGTGGGTGGTCTAAAGAATATTTGATGTCTGCAAAGCACTGGCGTTAGGAGACTTTGTTTATCTGTGTTTAGTGGTGGGGGGCATAAGTGATAGGTTAACTGAGATACAGTCTCTTGGCCACCCCCAAAAGCCAAGTGGCCCCCATATCAGGACATCTTATGTTTGAAGGCATTTGAGGTGCAGAAAATTATAGCAAATAGAACCCTCCGTGGTTTGGGCCTAAAACAATGACCCAATATTCCCATCCACGGCTCTAATGGACACCATTGTGGACGTCAGGCTGAGCAGTCAATAATGTGCGGTCCAGTGTTTCATTGTGATTTATGCATCCAAATATCTGTGCCGGTGCAGAGGGCCTGCTGTGGATCCCAACACAGACGTACACACACACACACACACGGGCTAATTGCCCTGTTTCTGCAGACTCAGACGGTCCACCTGGGGGCTGTAGATATTAGGAGAATGTTGAACAGCACATTTCCTATTACATTCACTGCATCAGCAGCCGCCCTCGCCAACGCTTGAACCACGAGCCAGGACAATTAACTCCAGCCCTCCAATGCTTTTTAATTAAAGCACACGTGTGCCTCCCCAGCTTGCTGTGAACTGTTCGTTATGGGAGGCATTAACACATCCAAGTCCACTGACGGCTTCCACTGCCGAGACACATTTTAATTGTGCTTCACAGCCCACCCCCACAACCATCTCCCCTCCAAAAAAGAACACTTGCTTTTTTTGGCTTTTGGCCTCTTTCAACAGTGTGGCTTGTATGGGTGGGGGAAGTGTATCTGACAGGTATAATGAATAATGCCCTTACACTGCTCTCTCTACCTCTGTGTGTGTGTATATTTTTGTGTGTTGTTGTGTATGTGTGATTGTGATGTTAGCAGAGGACCGTATACAGTTCAGTGTTATTGAACAATGCACGACGTTGGTCTAGTCAGGTGACTTATGTTTACTTGTGTGTGTCCCAGATACATACATACACTTACCTTAGAGACACCTACACCTAGAGAAGAGTCTTCTCTGCTGTTTCCACTCTGTGCTTAATATTTTGAATAGAAATGAAAGTCTTTATTACAAACCTTGGCCATTGCTTTTATGTAACCACTGTGATCCTAGCAACACATGCACACATTAATAATGTATAATCAGAAAAACATCCACTGGGATTATGGTTCCAATTTTTAACGTTCATGTGTACAATGACGTGTTTGGAAAAGTCCTAATGGACAGTCTATAACGGCTTCCTACAGGATGGACGGCACCACTCGGAGCACTGGTAGCTGTCTCTTTGAATTTCCTCTCTGACGTCCTCTGACGCGCTATTCCATCTTCTCATCCGTTGCCAGGCAATCCAGCTTTTAAAGAGTAATAAGAAGGTAAGCTTGCCCTGTGAGTCCCTTTTCACCTTCCTGTGTCAGGTCCAAAATAATAGAGAACTCTTTGGACAGGATCCAATTATATTCTGCCATTTTGATTGGCCGATAAATGTCAGAGGAATAGGAACAGTGAAAGAGCCTTCAGTGTTGCCAGCACTGAACAAATACCAGAGGGGAAGAAGACATCACCCAACAAAGCACTTTCAATAGAACGTAGTGTGCTCACCTTTGTCCCTTCTCAGTGCTGGTACTGTACAGTAGCTGTTTTAGACCCTCATTGGAAAGCAATCTTATCCCGCATAAGCATGGCAATTAGAACGTGGCAGTGCTGAAGTGCAGTGCAGAGGCTTGCGTTTCAATGTACTCTCCTCTGTGGATGAAAGGCTTCTTTGGAGAGCGAGATCAAATGGGAAGCTTGTTTGATAGCTGTATGGATAGACAGATGGACAGTCTTTATAATCAGCTGGCCAGGAAGAGATGAAGGTTTAGGAATTAATCAAAGGCATGCAAAATAACACAATGTCAGTGTTATGGGATATATGATCTAATAGTGTATAGTGTATATTTACTATGGTGCAGGCTTGCTTTCTTTATGTTTGAATGAATTTTGTGAGCAATGTCTTGCACTCTTTACTAACTCCCCCGGTGCTCCCTACCAACTGAACAGGAAGCATTCAACAGGAGGAGCATCTCCACTACCAGCCAACTGCCAAATAACCAAAATTACATTCAATTATGTCTGACGATGTTGACACTCTTGTGTTGATAGAAATTATGGCAGGGCAAGAAGCCCAGGGGAAGAGTAGTATACCTGTTCCATTCTGAATCCACTGAACTTTATACATGGTGAGACTGCGAAATAGAGTGTGCAGTACATGCAGATATGTAGTAATAGTGCAGTAATATTAGTAATATTAATTATTAATATCAGTAATAAACAGGAACCTCTACTGAAGTGGTGAAAGGAAGGATTTTTGAAATTTTTGTAAGAACGGTCTGATATCCTGTACACATTAGTTGGCCATCATGCAGTGGACTCCATAAAAAAACAATCCTTGCTTCTAACTGTAATTCAGGCTCAACCCAATCTAATTCCAGCCCATCGATATGTTGCTTAGGGAACACAAAATGGAGGGGTGTAATTTGACTGGCTGTTGTGGCCACTTATATTCTTGTGCTAGAATCATGACTGTGTCTTTAATCTGCATGTCTCTTGTTTGCCTGTGTTTTCCTCTCACGAAACATCTCCCCCTCCCCTCCCCAGAGCTCAGTCCGCAGACAGCGATGCCCCAGAGTCCCACGTCCAGCGAGGAGATGGCGCAGAGCTTCTCTGACTGCTCAGCGGGCTCCGAGTCGGAGAGCTCGAGGGAGGAGTTGCAGCCGATGCCAAGGCCCAGCAGCGGGCAGCTGGACCTGAGCACCCCCTCTGACTCGCTGCTTGTGTGTGTGGTCATCCCCGATCTGCAGCAGTCTGTGAGTACAGACAGCTCCTCCTACATGTAGCAACACTCAATACTAAATATTAACAGGTCAAACAATATTAGATGTTCCATTCTCCATTTAGGAAGCATCCATCCAGACATGTTTGCACATGCACAAGCAGAGACGTCATTACCCTGCTTTTTTCCCTCCTTTGGGATATCATGCCTTAGATGTCTATTTGTTTTTTTCTGAAGCTTTCAACTGCAGCTGGAGTCCTTTAGTAAATATAGGCTTTGTTCAAATAGCCTCCTGTGACTAAGCTGCCTACTTCTGGGTAAGCTTTTATATCTCATGACAACAGCAGCGTCTCAGCAGCTGACACTGAACACAACAAGATCAGGGAAAGTTTCTTCATCAAAGTTGAGAATAAGAACCTTTGAATTTCTAGGAGTACTCGACCCCCTGCCCCCCCATTAAAATCAACACTTGGGTAATCTTGGGTAATCTATGTGTATGCTGTATGACAGGTGGTGATGGGAGAGGTGTTCTGTGCATTACGATTTGTTTTCAGGTAAAACGACTTTAGTAGGAGCCATGGCAAACTAGGGCAGGAGTATGATTTTCAATGTTGATTTTTCTTTAAATGTTGCAACATTGACTAATGTAGTTTAAGCACATCTGTGCGCAGGGAACCTTTTTTTTGGTATTTAGCATCTTAACTATTCATGCATCATGGCTTGAGGGTGAGATGTAAATTATGTGGAAAAAATACCACAATTTTAGTTTTCAGGTCGCTGTTTCCGAATACACAACTTGGAGTGTTCTTAATGGTTGTTTTTGTTTTTGTGACTCACTGCAGCAAACTCTTTTAGCAGGGTCCTCAATTAAGTGAATGTCCTTCCCATTTTTCTGTTGCTCTGGCAACAGTCACTGTCTGGCTAGTTTAATTGAGCTGGTGTTAAACAAACATGGACAGCAGTAACCTGCTATCAAGAAGTGGATCAGTAAAGACTAGCATTTGCACTTAACCTTTCGAGGTGTTATGTGATGATGAACTGGGGGGGGGGGGGGGGGGGGGGGTGCAGTAAACACAGGCTTAGTATGGAGAGGTATTGGTGGGGGTTTCTGAGGCTGTTTTCGGCTTCTGTCATTCTGTAAGCAAATAACTAAGAAAATGACGAGCCTTAAACAGCGTGAAAGTGACTTGATGTCTTCATTGAGCAGAAATCCATGCGCTTCAAAGCCGACGCCACCGCGTGGGTTGCCAAGCAGCAGATCCTGTGCACACTCACACAGAGTCTGCGGGATGTGCTTAACTACGGGCTGTTCCGGCCGGCCGTGGACGGGCGTGAGAGCGGCTTCCTGGACGAGGAGCGCCCCCTACAGGAGCACCCCCTGCCCACGAACAAGGGCGTCCCAACTCTAGAGGTAAGCAGACTACATGTGATCTACCTGTGATCTACCTGTGATCTACCTGTGCTTGTTATCACCTAAACAAGGATTGTGTAACAGTCTAAGACAGCTTAACAAACTTCCTGCTGTTATGTCATCAGAATGTTTTCTATTGATTTGAAAGGAGATGTTTTTCCCACCACACTTTGCTGAGCTCTTACATCAAAGTGTGTGTTTTATTTCACTTGGACTAAATATTCTAAGGCTTTCTGCAAATGAGACCCTTAACGTAAACGGAGGCAGTAGGGCTGTCGGGTTGTTGGTTGTTTCTGAGCATGTAGTGAGTCTGTGTGGTGCCGCTGCTGTGGATCTGAGCTTGTGATGACTAGGCTAGAACTCCACTAATTGGCCCTACCACTCTCTTTTACATTCTGTTCAAGTTTCGCTACAAAAGCAGAGTCTACCAGCAGCCAAATGTGGATGAAAAACAGATAACAAAATTGCACACTCAGGTAAGTTTAAGCCTATTTGCCTGGGTGGATGTGTCTGGAGTTGTTTGCACTGTGCATTCATGGGTGTGTGTGTGTATGTGTGTTTGTTTTGTGCAAAGTTTACAGAATTAATTTCAAGAGATTAATTCATTCGACAATCAGTTACACCAGACAGTGAAACCATTTGCATATTATCTGGAACATTCTCTGAGTTTGCCAGTGCGGTGCATGTCAAGATGGGCTGTCATGGTGAATATCATGTTTGGTCATGGTGATCTGTGGTTGCACGGAGGATCCTCAGAGTTGTTTGGGGACCAGCTGAAAGTGCAAGACGCACTTCAGGCAGCTACATTTCTGAGTCGAACTGGGAGGAAATGAATTCTAACAGTAATACCAGCACACCATGAATTAATGATTAAGAGCAACGGACTGGAATATTCATGTTCCTGTCCTCAACTTTTTCTTCCCCCTCTCACTCCTCTATTGCCATAGGAGTGGGCGGAGGACCTGATCTCTGGTCAGAAAAAAGGAATATTTTCCCCATATCTTCTAATAGATGTGATTGGCATGGCTGCCACTGACACCTATTCGTATCATGTTGTTTCATCAGCCCTCCGCTTCAGCCCTCACCCTGAGAGCGTTCATTAGCTCAGGGGTTTACAGGATATTAACTCAAAACAATTGATTGGAATAATTGGACACCATGGCTTTCCCTCACTGCGGTTTTGAAGACTTTTCTCAGTACACAGTCCTTCTCCCTCAAAGAATATTATGTCGGTTGCGTAACGGCAAAGTCCAAAATGTATAAATGATATGATAAACTGAGAGTGCCAGACACAAGCTGACATAATTCTCCACTTCCTGCCCCTGCTGGTATGTAAGGATAATGGAGCTATAGACATGGGAGTATGCTGCCACATGCTTGAGCCTTTTAAAGTGAATTATTAAGAGGCTCTGTTTTCAGCATGGCCAAGTGTCTGCCAAGAGTTCAATTATGTATATTTCCCTGTATAATGTACGGAATATGATGTTTTTTGACACATGTACTCAGTGTCTCAGACTGCTCTTTCAAAATTTGGTGCCTCTGGTTCGGTTGAAAGTGTGTGTGTGTGTGTGTGTGTGTGTGTGTGTGCGGTGCGTGGTGCATGTGTGTGTCTGTGTGTATGTTGTGTGTATCTGTGAGTGTACGGGGTCTCTCTCCTTCCTAGAGGCAGCTGCGCTCTCTCTCTTTCTCTCTCTCTCCCTCTCTTCTCTCTCTCTATCTCTCTCTGACGAGCTCAGGGACCTGCTCTGCTAGCTATTTTTATCCGGCCTGGTAAAGGCAGCATATGTGTCCCTCAGAAACTACATGAGAGAGAGAGAAGAGAGTGAGAGAGAGAGACAGAGAGAGAGAGAGGGAGAGAGAGATAGAGAGATAGAAAGGAGGAAATGGATTGAGAAAGAGAGTGAGAGAGAGAGAGGAAGAGAAAAGGGGAGGAAATGGATTGAGAGAGAGAACGAGATAGCGCTTATCCAACATTCATCCTACTGTCATGTGACACAGTCACAGTGTTCCATCACTCTTCCATCCTCTATTCCATCACTCTTCTCCGCTCCCCCATCACTCTCTCGCTCTTTCTCATCTCCCCCTTATGTGTCGTCTCCGTCAACTTTTCCCTTTTGTGCTCGTCAGGCAAACCTGCGCAAGTTCCTGGACTACATCCAACAGCACAACCTGGACAAAGTTTCCAAGTTCCTGGAGAAAGGCCTGGACCCCAATTACCATGACACTGAATCGGGTGGTATGAGATCTTTATGAAAGTTCGCTCCCCATGGTGCCTATTCCCGCCAGGCTCTGACATAGTTCAAAGCTTGGGTGTATGCTACAAAAACATGCTCAGCTCCATCTTTAAAGTAGCCTTTGTGACCTAGATACATTAGCCAGTGGCGTCCCATAAGGGTCAGAATGAATTATATTCCACACTGCAAATTAATTACAAGGAGACCCAAACACAGCAGCGAATCCTCCTCTGCAATACCCCTGTTCCTTGGGTCCTCTATTCCACAGAGATGCCATCTTCGAAAAGATTTGTGCACAGCATTGATTGGCTGTTGTTTCAAAATAAATGTGGAGAAAGCTCTCTCACCAAACAGAGGAATAGATACTCAACAAATATTTGCTGACCCCTTGCGAAAACAACAAAGTAGAGAATCACATTACTGGCCTGTTGTGTTGGCTTTGAAATCTAAATTTGCACAAGTGAGGATTGTCCGCAGCCAGGAGAGCAGTGCTTGGTTACGCCTCGCCTCCTAATTGATCCCAGGAGAGTTATCGATTCAGCAGCTGTGCTATCTAAGCTCGCCCATTAAGAGCAAAATTTGCTGGGGCTCCGAACGAGAATGTGATGGTGTTTGGCAGCTTAAGTGTTTAATGGAATTCCCCTGTGGGCCGCTGGGGCATCGGTGGCCAGGCGCTCGGGGCCATGGCGCTCCACCGAGGCAGCTGGGGTCATCCTGTGCCACGCATGCACAGATCCTCGCCTACAGGCCCGCACGCCTGCTTTACATGCACGGCTGCTGCGCTGCTGCACTGCCTCCTGCCATCCTGCGCTGCCTCCAGTTGTGTCTCCGATCGCTCTAGTCACACTCACATGCACGCAATTGTTTCAACTCGGGTCACAGGGGATAAAAACACTGGAGGACTTAAACGCACCTACAAATTACCTAGTATACATCTAGCAAATTAACAACAACACTCCAGCTCTGTCTTACAACTGCTAAAATCAATAATAAATGATTATAATATATAATAATAAAATATATCATATTTAATAAAATGTTAGATAACAATAATCTATAATAATATTGTATACTAACATAATATAATTGCCATCGTTGTTATATGATATGTAATTAATAATAAATATATCACATGTGGAAAAAACATTCCAAACTAGTTTTATATATTGCCAATGGAGATTAGTACTTTATTTATACAGTTTGTTCCCTAATTTCCGACCTTTCAGGTGAACTGTGTATTTGGGATGTGTTTGTTCCACTGCTTTTCTCTTTGAGCACCTTTTATATAACAGCATTCCCAGAGGATGGTAGCCATTTCAGAAGTGCCATTTTGCATAAACAGGCTGAAACTCTCACAAATATTCTGCATGAATTGAAAGGAAATTCTGCACCTTTAAACATATAATTTTAAGACATATAAATGGAAATATGTCCTGTGTTGGCTGATTGTGTTAAGAGAGGTAGATCTGACGGTCGACTCTGTATCGGCAGAGACACCCCTGACGCTTGCAGCCCATCTGGACAACATGGTGGAGATCATCACAGCGCTGAAACATGGAGGTGCTCACCTGGACTTCCGCTCCAGGGACGGCATGACTGCCCTCCACAAAGCTGTGCAGTCCAAGAACCAGATTGCACTGAAGGTACTGTACCACTGCATGCTAAATAGCCAAATGTCCGACTTACTGTGGATCTTGTGTGTGGATAAGAACAGAGGCGGTAGGAAAGTCTCCTGCCAGTTTCCTATTGCACAGTTGAAGAGCATATTCATCATGTTTGACTTGCCCCATGCTGTATGTCAGACACACATTCATACACACATTCTTGGAAGAGTGTCATGAAAAATAAATGGCCCATTAATATTCTGTTTTGAGACATAGGAAGAACAAACTCCATAGAGCCACTTCAGTAGCCTGATGGTTCTCATGAGAAAGAGAGACAGAGAGAGAGGGAGGGAGAGAGAGAGAGAGAAAGAGAGAGGAGGAGGAGAGAGTATATACTGTATGTGTTTTCATGTACTGTGTTTAGTGAAATACCTAGTTTGCTTGTTGGTTAAAAAGAAGCACATCAAAGAAAGCCTGCATTCATTTAGTCTATTTACAGTTTTATTATACATGCATGCAAATATAAAACCAATTAGTACGAGGAGTCAAACAGTAAACTCAGTTGACAAAGGCTTAAGGCAAGCTTGCATCCCTCCATTGCCATGTGAATGACCCCACCGCTTTAGGTCATGAGTGACTAAATTAATATTCAAGCTACTTCAAGGCAACATTGTTTACTTTATAATTAAGCAGAAGATGGCCAAAGATTTCTGTTTGGATTTTGGACCGTTGAATGTGACTGAGAAGGAGAATAAATGCAAGGAAACCAACAAACCAATCAAAGTGTCACAAACCTGTCACAGGTGTGTCGAGACTAAAGGTCACGAGCATTTCACACATCGGTGAACAGCATTCCCGCAACTGACAGCTGTGGACCACAGTAGTTTAAATGGAGGCAAAGGTTAGTGTGACACATTCAGTGCCATTACCTTCTGACAGATTGCTGCAACCGAGTTCCCATTTGCTGTTAAAGGGAAAAGATTGCAGTGGATTTAAAAAGGACGGGAAAGCAAAAGAATGTGGAGATCTCAGCATGTCTGAAGTGACAACCAAACATGATGAAAATTAGAACCAGTCTGATCCCTGTTGTTTTATGTTGGCAACACTGTCAGGTGCGCTCAGGTCCGTTTGAAAATGCCTCCCTTAATGTTACCAGCCCAGCTGTGAACTGGCTCATGGCCATCACACCAGCCTTGGATTCAGCCCCCACATCTCAGTCCAACCGAGCAGGCCTCAGATGTCTGGAAGGAAAAAAAACACCATTGGCCGTTTACTTGCAACTACTAAAAGAAACATCTAGAATGGACCAGAATGTTCAGGACTCGCCAGCCAGACCTTGTTGAGTGCGTGGCCCAAATGTGTTGAAGATGGCCCTGAGGCAGACGGGCTGTTAAGTGGGTGAAACTAATAGAATCCCCTTCCTCTTCTCCTCTCCTCCTCTCCCTCTCACACTGTGTGGAGTCACTATGAATATGCATTTCCTCAAATATTGTTGTTGAAATATTGATGTGCTGCTGTCACATGAGGGGCAACGACTTTATCTGAGAATACAATGTATTCTATGTCATACACAATGCTCTTTGTGTACAGCAGAAAGCAAACCTGTCTCCAACAGTATTAATTTATTTAACAGTATTAAATAAACACAAACAGCAGTCCAAAAAAATGTTTTGTGTTGTTTTCTTATCTTCTTATCTGGACATCTGTCTTCTTTTTTTTTCTCTCCTCGCCTCTTCTCTTTTCTTCTCTCTCTCTCTTTCATCCGTCTCTCCTCCTGCAGGCTCTGCTGGAGCTGGGGTCGTCTCCAGACTACAAAGACAGCCAGAGCCTGACTGCGCTCTACCACACGGTGCTGGTGGGGGGTGACCCCAGCTGCTGCGAGCTGCTGCTGCGCGCCCGAGCCTCCGTCTCCTGCCACGACGAAAACGGCTGGCACGAAGTCCACCAGGTGGCGCTCTCCCACTTCTGCCACCCTCCCCATCACCTCTAGTCATCCAGGCCTCCAATTCATTTAGTCAGAACGCTTTCAGTATTTTTCTCTCAACTCAGGGGGATTGTTGAGGTTATTTTAAAGGGCAGAAGTGTCTGTGGACGGGCATACCTGCACTCAGTTCTTTTCAGTCGATTCACAGCCAACTGTCAGTGGACGCACTTGAAATAGAATTATGGTTGGAAGCATGCCTATAAAGCTTTTAATTGCTGCTAGTACACTTGTAAAGCTTTAAATAGAAGCAGTTGAGCAAAAGGACATGTTGAAGGCATCATTGTGCATGCTATTTTATGAAGTGTGAAAATAGTTGAACTCTGATTTAATGGCAATTTTCTGTGAAATAAGGATTGTCAAAAGTATCCAGGAGGTTATACTGGCACTTTTTATAACTATCAGAACTTACCGACTGTGCCATCTGGTGTTCAGAATGAGACATTGCATTGCTTGGAGAGTCCACAAGAGGACAGTAAATAACAACAGCGTGTAATTTACAGTGACTGCTACACATTGTTTGAAACCGTATTCATTCACACAAAAACACTAAAATGTCAACATGTTAGCGTTCTGCTAAAAGCACGCGTGGCAGCAAATGACTGTGTTTGTGTGTGTGTGTGTTTGTGTGTGGGTGTGTGTGTTCCCTGGGGTCACTGGCGGTGACAGGCCTGCCGCTACGGCCATGTGCAGCACTTGGAGCATTTGCTGTTCTACGGCGCAGACATGAGCGTGCAGAACGCCTCTGGCAACACGGCCCTGCACATCTGCGCTCTCTACAAACAGGTGAGTCAGTGCACTGGGCTCTTTGCTGCTCTAGGCGCCAGACACTTCTCCTCTTGTCATTATAACTTAGTGGTAGTTAGTGGTGGAATGGGTGTTGGATGTTGTAGATGTTGTGTTGGGTTCTCTGGCTTGACATGTGAATCTGTGAGTTGCAGTTTAAATGATTGGAACCAGTTTATGGAATGAAAACTAAAACCAGAAACCGATCAAACTGACCAATTAAAAATCCAGAAACTTTATATTTTTTATGTTCTTGAACAGAAACCTTTTGTATAAACTGGAGGCAACTTAACTAAAATGATACTGATATGCTTTCGTGCTGAACATATATTGATGAGTAAAACTGTGCTCGTTATGCTTGTGTTTTTGTTCATGTGTTAAAGCATGAAGCCGGAGAGTTTATTTGAAGACCAGGCTGGAGCTCTATATAATGAGATCAGGATCCAAACATGTTTTTTTCTGCTGACAAATTTGGACTATTAGGAACTACGACATTGCACCCTTTTGGATCTCAAACACCATGTTACCAGTGTGGTTGTTCTAGATAGGATGACACACACACACACGCACACGCACACGCACACCCACACACACACCCACACACACACACACACACACACACACACACACACACACACACACACACACACTGTATATCCTGATGTGGACGAGTGCCATGTGAAAAGGCCAGTGGGTGGGAGATTGAGTGGGCGGGACCAGGGAAGCAGATAACCTCATTAGGATGCTGTTCTCTGTGATGCGCATGTGATTCTTTGACCTTTTGTGTGATTATGTAGAATGAGGGAAGAGGCAGAGATACCCAGTTAGAACCTCTGAGAAATGAAATAGCATACAGAAAAGAACACAACAGAGAGGTTGTGAAAGATGCCAATGTGGAAGATCAAAATATGGAAATTTGCTACTAGCTGTGACGTAAATATTTTGGTAATTTTTGGGACAATTATGGGATACCACAGGTGCTCTAGCATGTCCATTTTCTTAAATTTGATCTTAAAGAGGGGCTAAGTAACGTTGTTTTTCTCTCTCACGAGCTCCCTCTTAAGACCGCTGTATTGCATTGTATTGCACTGCATTCTATTGGAGGCGGTCCGCGCTGCTGAACATTGCAAGTGCTGAATCTACCGCTATTGGCCACGGTGGCGCATTCTACACCGTTCGTTCGCCGTGTAATGACTCATTTTAGCATCCTAAACAGTATGAAACGGACTAATTAAATGAAAAATGTTGCATAGTGGACCTTTAAGGTCCTATTTAAAAACTGTATCGGCAAATACAAGTGAGCCCCATCATTTCAGAATACATGTAAATAGAAAAATTGTCAAAAGAAATAAAATTAATCAGTTAAACATTATCAGGACCATAAAAAATGTAAAGTTTCTGGATTTGATTTGGTTGCAAAATACCAGTTTCCATTCCATAAACCAACTCTACTCATTGGTAACATCATTGTTGATTTTTTCTTTTCTTTTTGGTGTCCCTGCAACAGATCGCTCTGCCATTTGTAACAGTAATCAAATAAGATTAGCTGTAATTATGCTGCCGTAATTGTGCCATAATTTATCTTCTGAACAAACACACATTGACACACACAAACACACACACACACACACACACACACACACACACACCAGCCCATATGGAGAAGGAGACAGAAAGAAACAGCAGGCAGTTGATTTCCAGATGGCGGATTTCCGTGAGGCTAGTAGGATGCTGTTTGAATAATGACCCCGTAGTACCTGTAGTTCAGGGGTCAGTCTTTGAATAAACATGAATCATCCACCGTCAGATCTCCTCCTGGCACTTTTTGCACACCTGCAACATTGTGACAAAATTGTCAGTCACACTTGTAGCACTTGAACAATTTCACTTTGCATGTGGAAATATGTTTATGGAGAAGTTGTTTTTTCTGTACACTAGAAGGCTGACGTTCAGCAGCATGTTCAAATTGTTCAGTGCAATGCTTGTGGAGATAGAAATAGGCTCCTGGCATGATTTGAAGGGGGTTGTAGCTAATTTTTATATGACTGATTATTCATATGGCAAGTGGTGCCAGCAGCAGAGAAGATAGCATTTGCGTGGAGGTGGATTGAACTGCAGTGGAGGTGTGTGTATTTGTGTGTGTGTGTGTGTGTGTGTATTTGTTTAAGAGAAAAAGGCAGAGAGAGAGAGAGTGAGCAAGCATGTGTTTGTGTGTCTGTGTTCATGGTGAAACATTCTGTGGGTGGGCAGCTGAATCCAGCTGGAAGAGGTGGGCTGGAGAGTAGAGCCACTGTGCCATCGCTCTCTCTCTCTTTCTCTCTCCCTCTCTCTCTCACTCTCTTTCCCTCCTTTTTCTCCTCTCTACTGTGTCTCAGGCACGCATGAGCAGGCAGACATTCACCTGTTAGCACAGGGAGCGCAGTCTAGGTGACGAGGCCTAATCCTAATCCTGCAGCCACTGAGTGCACACGCTGTCCACAGCAGAGCCGGCGGAGTGCATACTGTTGAGTGCGCTCCGTTTCATCTCAAGCAATCGGCTCGCCGCAAAGATAAGTCTCTCAACAACGCTGTTTTTTTTCTCTCTCTTTGCCTTTTTCTTTTGAAAGGAAAACTGTGCCACAGTTTTGCTGGTGCGTGGAGCCAACAAGGACGTGAAGAACCATAGGGGACAAAGCCCTTTTCAGGTGAGGACACAGGATGCAGCCTCTTACAATGGTGCCATTCTTTTTCATGTCATACATTAGAGTATTAAAAGCCACTCTTCTGAGAAGAGTGAGAATGTCTTACTGTTGTATTTTAATGCAGTGTGGTCCATTTCTAACTGACCACAAACCCAGACAAAATCAACAGTTTGGAAGGTGATCGCTGAAACTCATGTAGTGGTGATCAAAATGTGGGTTTTCGTTCAGCTAATGATAAAACTACTGAAGAATCTCCCTCAGTTATGAAACGTGGTCTTATGTAAAGCAGCAGCGTGAGAAAAATGACTACTTGTGCAGAGTTCTTCACTTGTTTGCATGTTGTCACTGTGCTCTATATTTAGCAACAATGTGTGCCATGGACTGCCTCCACGTTTCCTACTCGGCACAGATGATGTGATGTGTGATGTCTGTCTTGCGCTCCATACTGTAGCTGCTGCCAATGCATGCTGATAGCCAGCACCCATAGTTCCTTCCGTACATGCATTAGAACATGCTCCTCCTTTAGAACCCAGATGACTGCTGGCTCTAAACACTTCATTAAGAGGAGAACAGAGGAACAGTCCTCCTTGCGTTGCTTTGCTTTTGCTTAGCTTTGCATGGCTCCACTGAATTCTTCCAGAGCTGGATTTTCTCTCTCTCTCTCTCTCTCTCTCTCTCTCTCTCTCTCTCTCTCTCTCAGAGATCATGCCACAGAGCAGAGGATCCTTTCTCCCTACTTTAATGTTCCGCTTCGGTTCTAGCCTCTGACACTACTACCCCACCCCACCCCACCCCACCGCCCCCCACACACACACACACCCACCCTCCACCCCACTGGCTCACTGGTGCTGTGGATTAGGAGCTGTATTATTCATATTGTGTGCTGCTCCAGTGGGCGCTCATGCGCTCACACGCTTACACGCTCCTGCCTCCTCACAGCCCAGTCTCGTCTGAGGCACTCAGAGAGCTTCAGCGCTCTCACTGAAGGACTGGCGGTGCTTGCGGAAGGTGCCGGTTGGAAAACGGCACTAATAGGTTCATATTGTCTCTTGTTTTTATTTCTTCACACCAGCCTACTCCCATCTATCCCCCCCACCCCTTTACCACCAACATGGCTGACTTTTCTCTCTGTGGTAAAAGGCGGTGTAGACTCCTGTATAGCACACAGCCTTGTGCTGGAGTGGTGAAGCTGCAGCTCACCAACGTAGTTAGCTGATGTAACTTGAAAACAAGTGTAGGCTAACCCCAAAAACACTTATCCTACTTGTACAAAGTGGCTTGTGCTCAGATGAGTTGTTGTTTCACTGAAGTAGTTTGTAATTTCTGATGGCAATCATGTTTACTGTGTGTGTGTGTGTGTGTGTGTGTGTGTGTGTGTGACAGTATTTCCCAGAGGTAGAGGGTGGTGTTTGATGTTTCTTACTTTTTGTCTTGAGTGTCTTATCTCTCTCTCTCTAATGCACTTTTGGTGTATTTCCTCTACCGTAGTGGAAATGCGCCATTTAACAGAAACACTTTCTTGAAAATGCCTTTATGGAACTACAAAATAAACAATAGTTGTGTTTTACTTTTAACATGTAACAAAATATATGCATGTACTGTATACAGAACATTTAGCAACATGATATGAAGGAGCACTTAGCTGACATGAGAGAGATCAGACCTATTGGAGGCCCTGCTCCATACTGTACGTCAAAAGCCTCCGAGATATATCTGCAGTGTACTAGAACAATGTAATCTGTTGTACTGGCCATTTACATGTAGACCAAATTATGATGTTTATGATGTTTTAGTGCTAAGACAATCACAATGATTATGTAAGTAAAAGCAGTAGTAGACAAAAACATGAACATGAATTAATTCATTAAATTCTGTTGAGTAAAGCAACACTACATCAAAAAGACATTATATGCAGTGCAAAAGGAGACAGACTGTAAGCAGTACAAATTTACATGGTATTCTATGCAGTAATGCATTTCTATGGTCAGCAGACTATTGAATTAATCAATTAATTACACATACCAGTGTACACCAGCACTGGTAGTTTTCAGCGTGCTCAAGCGGTGAGGGGGTAGATATGCAAAATAGATCAGAAATTTGCTGTGTTTAAATGCATGATACAGTATAGAACATGACAGGTGGACTTTAAAGGCAACTCTTTGATATTTCATTTCATAGAAACATTTTAAATTACTTCTTGAACAGATGTCCTGCTGACCTGCTGCAAAGAAAATGTATAACTTAAGAAAATTTCAGGCTCTCAAAATTATGAATTCATATTTTTTATCCTATCTGACACACCTGGCCTGTGAAGAATCCTGTAGGAATTCTGTAGTGTTTTTTTTTCAGTTGTGTTGGCTTCATGGCTCAAATGCCTCTAGGGCCTTTGTACAGTATTGCTTTCCTGTGGGTTACACTGAAGATGCCGGACGTGTTATGCAAGCGGGACGTCGCTGCGGTCTCTCTGGGGTCAGGCGGAATGCAGTTGACTCAGCTGTTGTGTTGACATCCCTCCACCCACTTAAAGACTTTTCATTTGGCTTGCACTTTGTTTACACCACCACTCATCCATTACAAGAGATGGAGAAGAGATTTACACTCCATCTGTCAACAGGGAGTAATTTGTTTGTCTCTAATGGAAGGATAGATGGATGCATGTCCTGGGATAGAAGGACAAAACATGAAACGATTTACAGAGGTAACAGAGGGTCTCCTATGTAACATGTTCTTATATGTGTTTCCCGTCTTCTTTCAGGTGGCTATTATTGCTGGGAACTTTGAGCTGGCAGAATACATCAAAAACCACAAAGAGGCTGATATAGGTAAGTACATCTTAGTCAAGTCCAAATCCTCAACAAATCTATGACAGTGTCTGATTTTCATAATGCAATTGCACAAATGTCCTAGGACTCCTGTTGGACACCAGAGCTAATGGCAGTGTTGCCACTGATATCTGAATCTCATCTAATCCATTCAGTTGAATTGAATGCCCTCTACAATGACTCTCTTCATTCATCTCTGGTCTCTGGCTCCTTTACTGTAGTGACTACACCATTACTTCCACACAGGCATTAGTGCTTCTGTAAGCAGCAATGAGCATACAGTCATTTTTATTTTATCACTTTATTGCTCTCAATCTAGGGCCCCAGTGTTCATTTAGGATTTGACTTGAAGTTGTTAGCACTTTTTTTCTCATAACGCAGACACAGTGCACAGAAACCGTGCTGACGGGCTTTTTTCCCTTTTCCTTTTTTTTCTTTTCTCATCATCATAAGGAGAGGGAGCGGCAACACAAATGTCTGTTTTGGTTAAAATAGCACCCAGTCATATGCCTTGTTAAAGGAGAGGAGAGGAATGACTAATACTGTGAATCATTAGATGTTATTAAACAGTGCAGTGTGAGGTGGTCAGCTACTGGGTACACAACACACACTCAGACAGAGAGATGGAAAGGGAGGCAAAGTGTGCTTGTGTGAGAGTGCGTTTATACAGACAATATAGTACATTTATATTTGAACCCCAATTTATATAACGTAACCCTTTGGTTGACTTGACCCACTTAAGTTTAAGCATGAGATCTGTCACCACATATGCACTGCAATTCCTGACTTCAATAGCTTTGCCAAAAAGACACTTTAGACCAGGGGTGGGCAATTCATTTCTATCAGGGGCCACATGAAAAATCGGAGCTGTGTTGTAGGGCCGAACCAACAATAACTTGAACATAATTCTGCTCATTATTAATTTTCTCCCTTTGAAAAATAAGCTGCTACTGGCAATCATTTGTGTAAATGTAAAGTTCCAAAAAGAAAGATGCCAAAGCATTACAGTTGTATTGAATATACAGCATAAACACGTGTATTTATAACTGACATACTGCGGGCCGGACAGGGATGCCCAAAGGGCTGCATGTGGATCCCGGGCCATAAAATGCCCAGGTCTGCTTTAGTCTGTCATCTGTAAAGCCTGTAGGAACATGAGGAAATAGCCTGCATTTCCATCTTAGACTCTCAAGCTGCCCCTCAGCTGCATACAGACAGCCTCTGATGCAAACAGCAGCACATCTGGTGTTGTGCTAACCAAATGAAATGACACATTTTAAACATACATTTTGATTTGATATGTTTATCTAGTTCTAATTACAGGATAAGCTATAGTCCTCTAGAGTGTTTTATCCTAATGCATTGGCCCCACGCTGGCAAACAGCTAATCATTTGGAACCAGACTCATTACGATAAAATCTTGTCTAATTTGCTGTGCTTGAAGTGGAGTTCAAGTGACTTTATTAAAACCATACCAGCACATAACACTTTAATTGAATAGCAGGGATGTTATATAGGATAGCAGTTGATGAAGCTGTGACACCCGCCTCTGCCCCCCAGTGATGACATTAGGAGTCCTGTTCCATGTAACCTAATTACCACACTGACATCAAACAGAAGATTTAGCAACATCATATGAAGGAGCACTTAGCTGACATGACAGAGATCAGACCTATTGCAGGCCCTGATCCGTACTGTACATCAGAAGCCTCCGAGTTATATCTATAGTGTACTAAAATAATATAATCTGTTGTACTGTCCATTGACTGTAAAACAAAATTATGATGTTCAATAGAATTTTTTTTTTTTTGATTAATGAATTCATCTCTTGCAGATTTAGGATGCTGTGATGCTAATTTGTTGCACACACACACACACACACACACACACACACACACACACACACATTTCCACATTGAGCCTAAACTAGCATCTACTGTAGAGAGCTCCAGAGACCCAGAGAGAGAGAGAAAATGTGTATGTGTGTGTGTGTCAGAGAGAAAGAGAAAGAGAGAGAGAGATGGAGAGGGAGAGAGAGAGAGAGAGAGAGAGAGAGAGAGAGAGAGATAGAGAGAGAGAGAGAGAGAGCAGCACTCTGAGGATCTGACCTAAATAAGCTTCCAGTCTGCTGGTGGAAAGAAAGTGAGACACATACACACACACACACACACACACACACAAAACACACACACCACACAAACAGACGTACACACACACATACAGTACACACACACACACCTCACTCCCGCAGCACTTGTTCCTTTAGATTCTGCAGTGCACTGACGAACTTACGACCAAAATCTTTTGGAGAACTGTACTGTACTCTCATCAGGAGACTGATTATAGCTGCCTGTGTTCCACTCCTGAATGAATACAGCTGTCATCACTGTCACATTCCTCCATTACTACCTGACTCACATACAGTAGAGCGAGTTGACATCATGCAACACTATTGAGTCCCATCTTTTGCAAAGGCTGTCTTGATGTGCATATAACAGTAAAAACCAACTTACTTCCTCAAAACTCAAAAAGACTGTAATTGGAGAACCAAACGTTCCGGACTCATAGTTCAGCCATAGTGAGCTCATCCTCCTCATTCGTAGCAGGCTACGCTTTGACTCGAGTCAGAATTGGAGTCTGACAGGTCCTCTCCTGTCACGTCACCTCCCCACCTGAAGGACAGAGCTGAGGGCCGAGGAGCTGCAGCTTGTCGTACATGCGTCAGAAACCCTCCTTCCCCCCCTTGTGTCTCACTCCCAAAGGAGACTCTGACAGAACATCAAATCGACTCAAACAAATCGGCAGCACAAAAAGCGTATGTGCCGACAGCACCACCAGTTTTTGAGCAACCGCTGTAACACAGTTTCATCACATAAAAGAAGTCCTAGCATTATTGGTGTGATGAGATGTGTGTGTGTACATTATGTAGCATGTACTGTCAGTAGCAAATGTACTGTATAGCTGCTAGCTCAACAGAAACAGCACACTAATGTAGTGAAACATGTTGGATGTTTGGGGGAGAAGATCTCACTGAAAAATCTGCACATATCACAGGCCTCTTTATTATTTGTTCTCATTATCTGGAGCACGTTCTTCATTTGCAAGTCTCTTCTTTTTCCCCACTCCTACAGTCACCTGATGCTCCTGCTAGCGTTAGGTCCATCTAGGAGTTTGCTATGGAAATGCGTGTCCCATTTAAAGGCAGTCGGTGGTTGCTATGGTTCCCAGATCTACAAGATTATTGCCTTGCAAGACCTGAGATTTGGCTTGGGTCCAAGGTGGGAGGGGGCTCAGAGGAAAATCAGAATGTTTTTAAAGATGCTCATCTATATGGATATCTGTTTAAAAAAATAGATCTTTATGAATCTATATAACTGTATTTGTAGACAGTAAATGTATGTATGTAGTGGTCTCTAGGTGTAGTATCTAGGTGAACTCACTGAAAAAAAAAATATCTTGAAATGTCTTGGTTCGGCATAAAGCAGGTCAAAATTCACTTAATTTATAATAGGTGTCCTCAGCAACTGCTACCGTCTGTTAAGTAAGCATCGATATGTCTCCATCAGCATTTGAAAGTGCTTGTGTTCAAAATAGTAAAAATGTAATAATTGCTTGTGATCTATGGAGGCATCTTACACAGGGAATGAACTCACAATGACCATTATGAACATTTAAACACAAGCTGAGAGTCTAGCGTGTTCCTGTTGATCTCCATAGATTTTAATGAGTATTGACTTAATCAAAGGACTGCTGTTTTGCTGCAGTATTGGCCCTCAGAGGGCCCTGCTGTCGGTTTGAATGCACCGAGCGCGTCTTAATTGGGAGAAAAGGTCTATTCATCCTGTGCCGTGCTCAAGGAAGAGCAGCTCAGGATCTTGCTGACACACATAAAAGGATGTTTTTCTCCATGAGAGGAAATCAAAACAGAAATGTATCTTCAGTGGTTGTGGTTAGGCTTTTACAGTAATTGTGTGTGGAAGAGAGAGAAAAAGGGAGAGAGAAAGAGAGAGAGAGAGAGAGAAAAGAAAAAAGAGTTTGAGATTCTTTGGGGAACACAAGGATAATTCAGAAGTTGTTCTGCTTTGTCATAATCAAGACAATCCCAGCGCCTCAAAAAACAAAGCAGAGCTCTGCCGTGTTTAATTTTTCAGGAGGTTACGCCCAGTGCTTCCATTGTTTTGAGTGATGCTATTCACGTGCGCTGCTATTCTTAATGTGACGCTATGCTCTTTGAATAAGTGTTCACCTCCCTATCTTGGCATATCGAATGACAGAGCTGGAGTGCTGGTGCTTACATCAGAAAAGCAGTTTTAGCATGCCCTGTCGCACTTTTCCTCAATCGCCGTCTGTCTCCAGCAAGCCAATTAGAAACGAGAACTGATAGTGCGAAAGGACACCCCACATACAGAATTTCACAAGCAAGCAACTTGCGCTGACTAATTTAGACATCCTCTTGTGGGTTGCCTAGCAACACTAGGGGGCTTGTTTCTCGTCCAGCTGTTTCATTGAAACGAGGGGTTAGATTCCCCTTCCTCCCAGATCCTCTTATTCCTGAATATGCTTATTGGGTGCCACACTAAAACAATGGCATGACGCCATTCTTTTTTAGACTAACTTCTTAAATATCTCATCAGTGGTTCCTGAGATATTTCTTTGTTTGTTTGTTTGTTTGTTTTTTTTGTTTTGTTTTGCTGCCTCAAATGCAGGCTGTCATAGGTCAGGCAGCTTGAAGCGCTGGAGCTACAATGTCATTAGACTCCCATATTTATCTCCTCTCCTCTCCGCTCCTCTCCACTCAAACAGGCTGTGCCTCCTCCTCTTCCTGAAGAAGTGGAAGAAGCAGCTTGAGCTGGGCTTTGGTATGTGAGAAACAGAGAAAAGCAGTAGAGAGAGTGAGGGAGAGAGAGACAGAGTGAGAGAGAGAGAGAGGAGAAAGAAAGGGAGAGAGAGGGAGGGAGAGAGAGAGA
>JAGFZM010000092.1:1273407-1295404 GCA_017657215.1 Limnothrissa miodon | reverse complement strand
GAGAGAGGGAGAGAGACAGTGAGAGAGAGGAGAAAGAAAGGGAGAGAAAGAGGGAGGGAGAGAGGGGGGGGGGTAACTAGTGAGCGCAGCGCTCATGTGCGGTGTGCTCATTGCTCAGAGTCTCAAATAGCATCATGAGGGGTGGTTTGTGTCACCACTGTGCCTCCCCAGCCAGAGCACTCCATTGTCCCTCTCTCCTGCTGGAGTCTGGATCCTGGACTCTCCTCAGCCTTTTGGGCTCCTGTTGGGTTCCTGCACCTGGATTACCATAAGCGCTAAGCCACTGAGCAATAAGGGAATTTAAAAGGCAAGAGGATGAAGTCCTTACTGAATGCCTTCAAGAAAGAAGGTAAGGGCAGATCCATTGCTTGAACAGGAGGATGCTATAGTACGCCTTCTGTTTGTACTGAGCTTTTGCTCCTCTCTTCAATAGAGGCATCTGAGTTGAAAATGTCCTGGGAAAGTTAACAGACACCCGGTATTTGTTTGATTCCTTTTTTTTCTGGTGGCTTGAGGAGCATGGTGATGGCTTTTGAGTGTTGTCCTGTGTGTGTGTGTGTGTGTGTGTGTGATTAACTCTGAAAGGCTTATGAACAGTTTGAGCAGCCTAAGATAATTAGCATCCTGGCTCCTGCTGGGCTTCTGTCTTGATAGTGATGTGGTGGGGAGGGCCCCGGAGGATAATGCAGGGTAATAGTGCCTCAGGGGAAGCCGAATGGATCAGTGCGAGATTCAGGGGGAGCGAGCGGAATCACTCGAGAAGTCGACACCTCGGCGAGAGGAAATTAATCAGCCGGGGAAGGGAGTTTCGCATCCGTGCCCCCTGCCCACCTTATTAAATCATTCAGTTAAATTAGCCTCATTGTTGACATTGTTATCACTTGATTTTGGAGAGAACATGACTATTCTCTTCTGCTTTCTCAAAGTTTTGTCCTGAAAAGATTGAAAAGAGAGTGTAAATATTGATAAGTGTTTTATTGTGTTATATTAGTGTAGAGTATTATTGAGACATAAGTGAGAGTGGTCTGAAATATACTGTGGATGGCCTGCTGGGCCAATGCTGACTGCGTTGGTGTGAATGTGTGTCTTCTTCCCCTTTGATGACCCAGAGCGCTAACTAGGCTAAAGAAGCTCTCATTCGGTACAGTCAGGCCCTTTCTGTAGTGATGGGGCTATTTCTGATGATCATGTCCCTCCGTCCATGGCTGCTCTCTCTGCGCTCCTCCCATTCCTCAGGCATGTGTGTGTGGGGGGGGGGGGCAGTAGGACTCAGGCTCCACAAGACCAATGTGAAACAGAAAGGAGGTGAGGAACAGAGAGGCTGGGGTGTTGGGCATGGGAGCCACGGCTGTGCGCTCACTGTGTGTGTGTGTGTGGTTGGGATGGGGGATGGGCGAGTTGTGGGATGCACGGGTGGGCGGGTGGATGGATGGTTGGGTGGATGAAGGAGATTCTCATTGGGATGTCACAGTCATCTCCTTATTTTCTCCTTGCTGATGATACTGGAGGAACTCTGGCTACAAAATGGAACGAGCCCAGCCAACCATAACAAGCATGGTTACACAAGAAGCCTGTGCTTTGACAGACATGCATAACACTCACCAGTCCTCCATGCTGTTATTCTGATCAACTATAAATAGAGACGCAGGCATGCCGAGAGAAGGCATCCCAGTCAAATCTCTCTGGAAGGCCAGGAGTTGACCAAGTGTGTGTGGCGTGGTGAAGATAGAGTAAATTATGCATCTGTCAGAGGGTTTTTTTTTTCTTCTCAGGGGCTCAGTTGCCCTGTAGAACATTAGGCCACTTAATGGCAATCTTTCTCCACTGAACTCTTCCTCTGGGCCTGCCTTTTAGGTGGCAGCACTGAAATAAACATAGGGATTAATCATGTGCTTCCTGCGCATACTAAACACAGGGGATTTCCCTCTCTCTCTCTCCCTCTCTCTCTCTCTCTCTCCCTCCCTCCCCCTCTCTTTCTCTCTCTCTCTCTCTCTCTCTCTCTCTCTCTCTCTTACTCTCTCTCTTTCTCTCTAAAATTGAAGATTATACAGCCGAGAGCCCGGCCTTTTGACCCCCAACCACACTTGCACTCTCAGGAAGACACAAAAGCAGAAGTCTGCCTCCATTCATTTCATACTCTTACTTTCCCGGCAGCTCTCTAATTAGAGCACATAATATGCTTCACATACAAGAGAGAGAGCGAAACGGAGAGAGAGAGAGAGAGGGAGAGAGAGAGATCAGCCAAATCACTTTTTGTTTCATGACACAATTAAACTCAGAGCCAGCAGGGAATTCAAACTGACGTATGTGGTTACTTTACTTTGTCTGTTCATCTAGCACTACACATCCTAAAGGCTAAACAGACACTCAGACCTTCTGTGCTCTTGTCACGTGTGTGTGCGTGTGTGTCGCAATTGAATGATTGCGCCACTTACAATATACTATACATCGTGTGGCATGACCGCATAGTAGCTCTAACAGTGGGCATTTTTTGCCTTTTATTCAGATAGTGACAGTGGAGAGACAGACAGGAAATGAACGTGAGAGAGAGATGGGGCAGGATCAGCAAAGGACTTACACATTTACATACACAGCAAATGGCTTACATTTACATTTGTGGAAAAGAGGCAAACAATTTGCAAAATATTATTTAGTGTCTAGCATGATTCATTTGGAGACAAAGGTTTCACCTTTACCCCTAAAACACCCAATGAGCATATCCTTTTAGTGCTGACTCCTTTAAGCTTCGTTGGATTGTAATACGGTAAACAACTTTGTGTCAATCCACAATCAAGAAACTCGTACTTTATGTCTGGATTGGTAGGGATGATTTAAGGCTGGATTTCTACATTGGCCACAGTCACAGAGTGTGTATACCAACACTACCCATATTGGAAGGCTAAAGGACTGTCAGAAACATACAATGATTGAGTTTATTGTGAAAAACACTTGCTTTAAGACTCAAAAAAGGTCCACTGTTGCAGTAAATTGGTCAGTTAAGTCAGTTAAATGTTAAGTCTCTCCTTTCTTTTACCCCTTATTCTCCTTCTTTCTTGCTGACTTTTGTCCTGCTTTCTCTCTCTCTCTTCCTCCCTCTCCCGTAGTGCCTTTCCGCGAGGCCCCTTCCCCGTCAACGTATACCGCGAGCAGGCGTCCCGCCCCCCGGAGCACGTTGTCAGCCCCGCGTGTGCTGCTGCGCTCCAACAGCGACAACAACCTCCACGTGCAGCTGGGCCAGCCGCACCCCCACCCCCCGCAGCACCTCCGCCCGCGCTCCCGCTCGCCCTCGCCCTCCCCGCTCCGCAGCCTCTCGCCCCGCCGGCCTCCGCAGCAGATGCAGAGCAGCCCCAATGGCACGGTGAAGACCATGGGCAGGGGGGCCCATGCGGCGCGCTCACGCTCCCCCTCGCTGGGGCGCCTGGGGGCCGGAGACGCACACCGACAGCAGAACCCCCAGCGCAAGGCCAGGTCAGCCTCCACAACACCAACATCAACACCACCACCACCACTATCACACCATAACTCTGTTTCCCTCAAGCCCTGGCTCCTGCACAAGGCTGTGGTCACCTCAGCCAGTGCAGTGTGAGTGGGTCTAATGGCATTCTCACTTTTGTAGACACTTTGGTGCTTTTGGTACTTGGTACTGTTTGAAATGCTAAAATCTGTGGCACTGTGGCTCTAACCATCTAAAACACCTTAAGAAACACTTACATGAATTTATGAATGTGTGTGTGTGTGTGTGTGTGTTTGTGTGTGTGTATCAGAGAGGGGAAAAAGGAGGCATGGCAAGGAGCGAGTAAATCAGCAGGAGTACGAGGGTGTATGACTCACACTCGACAGGGGTTCTAGAGAGAGGAGTGTGCGTCCAGTAAGTGGGGCACGCCAATTAGTCAGTGCTCACACAAGAAACTCATTTAATTAGATGTCATTTTAAAAGGAAGGAATTGAGTCCTCTGGTATTTGACCTTATTCTCTCCTGTTTCTTTTTGCCCTTCTTCTCTTCCACGGATGGGAGTTTGTTTTGCTTGGCTTGGCCTGCCTGTCACAAAGAGAGGAGCTGACCTGAGAACAGTGCATTGACTTGGCTTTGTTTTCTGGAGGCATGAGGGAAAAGTTTAGTTACAGTTACAAAGGCCCTAGTAACACTGGTTGCTATGGCTTTGTGGCCTTGATGTCATCATATGTGAGTCCGGGGTTAGAATAGGGTGTGTGTGAATGTTTGTGTGTGTGTGTGTGTGTGTGTGTGTGTGTGAGTTAGAAAAAGGGGAAGATGGAATGTATATAAAATTATTAATGTGTATAAATTTATACATCATTGTGTTTTTGCAGATTTTTTGCTGTGTGTGTGTGTGTCTGTGTGTGTGTGTGTGTGTGTGTGTTTGTGTATACGTGTGTGTGAGCGTGCGGGTGTTTTATATGTCTTTGTGTGCTTATGTGACTGGTCCATAGTGTATTAGATAATTTCCCGGAGCCACAGAGAGCAGCGGAAACAAACTACTGAGCATTTACATGTGATCCTGTAATTGCTCGCTGGATTTAGAAGAATCTCCATGAACTGAGTGGGATTTTCTCTCAAAGGCTATTGAAGATCATTAATAGTGTATGGAAGTGTGTGTGTGTGTGTGTGTGTGCATGTGTGTGTGTGTGTGTGTGTGTTGCTGCTGTGTGAGAGAGATTTCTCTCTCAGAGGTTACAGGATTCTACCTTCTGTTTGGTGTGTTTCAAGGAAGCCTCCCCTCCAAGGGTGCAATCAGTGTGTCGGATGAACACGCTCTATCCTAAGATGCCACCGGCCTGTTTTTTCCCACAATCCTACCAACCAGCCTCCTTTTTTTTCCGAGGCAGCAGATTTAAAATAGACACATGGTGAGACTATTCAGACTGCCTCAGCCAGTGCCAGATAGTTGGAAGACCTTATTCTTGATCCCTGTTTTGCATAAACACTGCAACCCACATTGACTTTTTCCATAAATAAGATGCGGCGCAAAGCCGGAATAATTGTCGCCGAGTGTGATGCTGAAAAGCCTGTTGAGAGGATTGGAGGTGCCCATGTGAAAAGGTGTGGCTGATGAATGCTCGGCGTGGCTTTAAAATAATACTGACAGTTGTAATTGTATCAGACTGTGTGTTATGTAAGGATCGGTGATGTGAGTGTAAACGTTCTAATTACTAGTGGAACAAAAGCATTAATCTACAAGTGTTTCTGACAGAGCAATAAGGAATTCTGTCAGTTATGCATTTTCGTAATATGCGTTTTTACTTGCACAGAAGTCACACATGGTAGAAGGCGATGAGCTGAGCAGGCCGGGCCCTGTGCTTGGTTGCCTGTAACAGTTTGGCCAGTCCATTATTTTGCTATTGGTTGGGATTATTTAATGTGAAACGTAGCCAATGGACCTCATACAGTAGCTAGGTATGTAGAATACTCTAGCATTGTAAGACATGGGTCACTGCATGTTTGCTTTAGATGTCGAGACTGCCTGTTTGCTGAGCACGTTGAAAGGCATGTTATCATAGTTACCGAGAGTGAATAGTACAGTAATGCTTCTCCAGACTAAGTGTGGCTGCTGCTTTGCATGCCGACCTCTTTGTTGCCCATGAGCAGTGTGAAAATGTGTGTGTTAGTTTGCCACCATGGTGCTATTTGCAGTGTTTATAGGACTGTTGGAGTGCTGGTCAGCCCCCTCTCATCTGCCACAGTGTGATGAACAATATATGCACTAGATATTTGTGACACTGAATTATGGGACTTACTATGAAATATGGGACTTGTTATTTCATTATGGCATTAATGACACTTCCTCTGTTACTGTACATATACAGTGTTTTATTAGTGTTGTTGAGTCTGGTTAAATACTTTTTAAAATACTTTCTATTTTCAGCCACCTGCTAGGCAGACTCTAATTTAGCGCTGCGTGCGTGTGTGTTTTTGGAGTTTTTGGGAAAGCGAGTAAACCCCATCTCTCTGCTCGTGACCACCTGTCCTGCACCCACCGCCTTCCCTTCAGGAGGTCATCTCCATACAGTAGTACCCATCCTAAAGACATCCGTGCATAATGGAGGCCCAATTACATAAGTTGCCCTAATATGGGGTGCAGCTGGAATGCCTTTGGCTGTGACATTGGCCGTGTCCCAGCGGAGGGAGACTTGCTAAAGCTGGAGCAGCAGAGGGCACGGGTGCAGGCACTGTGTCCCACTTTCCCCCCACTCAGCAGAGCGCACCCGGGCCACAGCACACTCGCTGGGTGGCCCCGTAGCACAGGGGCAGGGGAGGACGTTAGCACACGTCTCCCAGCCGACCTCAATGCCTGGCGCTCGTGCCGCGCCGTGAATATGTGTTATTTCGGGCAAATCCGTCCTGTCGCATGTTTCCATTAAGCCATTCAAGCCAAGTCCCTGAAACCTAAGCGATGTTGTGAGATCCAATAATTGAAGGTGATCTATTTTGGAAATTTCGTTGGAGAAATGTAGGGTAGGGTAGCATTCAGTCTTTACAAAATATATCTCCATTATGGGTCCTTACCAACTTTTGTCCACATATGTCAGTGTGGGAGAGCGAAGCAAATGAGATCACTTTATATTATTATCATCTTCCAGTCTTGCTGTTGCATGTGCTCTTTCAGACCACAAGGAGGAGCAGTGGTACAATTCTCAATGATGGTTTATCAATGGTTTAGTGTGTTTAGAATGCTACTTCAAATATTGCTGAGACACAACTCAAACAACCTCTTCCAAAGATCCACATTTTTGACCTTTGGGCTGCTTCAGTCTATATTTACTGTGCCAGTTTCACAATTTTTTCCTGAAATGCCTGTTTTTATTATGTTGGTTTTTGAAAAAGTCATATACATGCAATAATTGAGCCTTGCACATTTTATTCATGTTGCCTTGGGTTTATTGTAAAAATGACATTGAATGAAAAGGAAATGGCCCTTTTTCCCTCTCTGAGCTCAATGTGAAAAGTATCTCAAGTGTCCAAACCAGGCCTGCTGTAACATGTATGCTTCGTCCTGCCTCCGTCTAGCCCGCGTCCCAGCCGGGATGGCCTGTCCAGCGCAGAGACCCCCGGCTCCAAGCGCAAGATGTACAGCGCCGTCCCAGGCCGACACTACGTGGTGGTGAAGTCCTACCAGCCTCAAGCTGAGGGCGAGATCACACTCTACAAGAATGACCGAGTCAAAGGTAACACCTCACCAAGATCCACAGATGCTCTCATTGTCAGGTCTCAGCTTATTTGCTTGCTTGCTTACTTGCTGTTCGCTACTTGAAATCCTATCAGCGTTTTTTAGTGGATATGGGTTGCTTGGACTGAGGCAGTGCCCTAAATCCACAATAGGATTGTTTTGTGGCCTTTCTGTTCTATCTAACCCATTTTAATTACAAAACAAGGCTCCCCGCACCTGGAAACAGTCTCTCTTGTTAGTGCTTCAATGACCACCGTTCTTTAGAGGAAGTCAAGTAGCCAGAAACAATCAGGTATAACTCTCAAAGATCCGTAATAGATACAAATTGTTTTAGTTGGTATTTGTGCAAACCAGCAGTGCATTTATATTTGCACTTAAAAGAGGACGATCATTTGCAGCAATTCTAGCAAATACAAAATAAAGTTCAAAATACGTGGAGACCAGATAGATGCTATACTTCACTGAGGAGCCAGGCCTGATAAAGTAGCGTAGTCACTGCACTCTTACAGTAAAATGGGCCAAAGGGGACCATGAAAACTGACTATAGCTCAGCGATCTCCGTGATGGATCTTCTCTCAGACGATAGCTTTTAGAGGTGCGTAACTCACATTGGTGTGTGTGTGTGTGTGCGTGTGTGTGTGTGTGTACAGTATGTGTGAATGAGGTCATGGAGGATGTATGCCTCCTGGCAAGGCCGTTCTCTTCCCCGTTTTGACCGCCTTCACAATATTGTTTGGAGGGACAGGGCACACGTTTACTGCCTCAAGTAAATAAACACACTGTTAGGGGCTTAAATCTCATACTGCAACCTAGGATTGATAAACGCCCAGAGATGTAATGCCCTTGTGTCATTCTCTCTTTCTCTCTCTCTCTCTCTCTCTCTCTCTCTCTCTCTCTCTCTTTCTCCCTCTCTCTCTCTCTCTCTCTTCCTCTCTCTCACTCTAGTGTTGAGCATCGGAGAAGGGGGGTTCTGGGAAGGCAGTGCGCGTGGGAACGTTGGATGGTTCCCTGCTGAGTGCGTGGAGGAGATCCCCAGCAAGGCCACCGAGGACCGGCCCTGTAAGTCCCTCATCCCCACCCATGTGGAGGCTCCTATTGCACACCAGGGGGGAGGGGTGCGCAATGGGCCACACCATGCCTGTGCTGATTGATTAGGCTGACAGAGGAAATGTTGTGAAGGGGACACTACGGCCGCACCGCATGGAACACACGCGTTGTTTTATTCATCAGAATATTAATCACAGTCGGTTTTATTGGCCACATGCTTGCATTCATACACCATTACAACATACAGAGTTGAAGCAGTGTACATTCACTAGACAAATAGTGATAGTGTACAGACACATACTGCACAATAGAGACGGTATACATACAGATATAAATCTATATAATGTACCAATAGACTCAAGACACATGGAATTGGATGTAAAATGTAAAGTAACAGTGGAAATACTGAGTGCAATGCATGTTGGAATGCTTGTACTGTGTATATAGTATGTGTATGTGTATAGTGCATAAGAGGCATATGGGACTGATAAGGGTGTACTATGTTAGAGAGTGGATGAATGGCCAGAGTTTTTGTTTTTTGTTTCTGTTATTTTTTGTTTGTTTGTTTTATTGCTCAGACCACAGTGATCTGTAGCACCAGCCAGAGGGACAGAGGGACATTGATCTTCTTTCGTTTGTGTGTCATAAAAAGAATTTAATTTGGTGTTATTTTTGTCTTCTGTGGCCATCTGAGAGATGTATGGGGAGGTACAGAGGGCTGGCTGCATTGATTTGACATTTGTTGGACAAAAAGCCATTCCCAAATGCCCATTAGTTTTTTACAGTGTTTGCACATTGAATGAACCTTAGCATTATTTGATGAGTTCCTCGGGTCTGTTTGACCCTCTGTCCTTATAAAAAGACCACTGGTCATTACTGACTATACAATCTCAGTGGTCGCCACTTACTGCAGTCCACGTTATGTTCATTAGTCGCAGTTAGGCCTGACTGCACACATTAATGAATCATACATCTCAAAGACAGTACCTGCAAAACCTTTTTTCAGCGGGAACTAGGCTTCTGAATAGAGGAGGCAAAGAAGTTAAAGGAGTGCTTTGCAAAAACACATGAGCATACAGAAAGAAATGCAGATCACCGTGTGTCTCCTGAGGACCCATTATTTACATATAGCACATATAAAGCCTAATGAAGATGACACAGGGGTCTAAGTAAAAGCTGTAGCCGTAAGCTGCAGTGTCTGGTACATATAGAGTCACATCCACACAACACAGTGTGCTGGGTGTCAAGGATCGAGCACATTCTGAGGAGCCGTAGCAGTGACTTGATGGTGGCCATGAAAAGTATGGCCAACGTCTAGCAATTTATGCTGTACCTTTGTGTGTACTGCACGCTGTATGTGCACGTGTGTCTGTGTCTGTGTTTGTGTGTGTGTGTGTGTGTGTTAGTGTGTGTATGGGTGAGTGTGCGTGGCGGCACAGTCCGTGTGCAAATTGGCATGAGGGGCCAGGGGCAACATTCTGTTGAAAGTTGTTATTTTGGTCCAAATGAATGCCTTCCACATCAGTGCAGCCAGTGTGCCGAAGCTCCATGAGTCCACGCGGAGGCCTCCATGTGGCCAGGGCTGTGGGGCAAAGCACCAGAGGTCCCCTCCGTTTGAGAGTCAAATCTGCCCTTCTCTCTCTCTCTTTTTTTCTCTCTCTCTCTGTCTCTTTCCCTCTCTTCCTCCTCTCTCAGTGGTGTTGAGGGCCATTTACAGATGCCTAGTACGTGTGTGTGAGTGTTTGCCTGTGTGTGTGTGTGCGTGCATACGTAGCATGTGGAGGGTGTGTGTATGGAGAAGTCAATGGACTGAAGGACATTATGTGGGGGAGGCATAATAAGAGATATCAAAGCATGCTGCTGCAGCTGCTGATGTAAGTGAGTGGCCCCACGTCAGCTGCCATTGCTCTAATGGATGTGGTCCATGTGACTAACCTCTGGAGAGGAACAGGCTTGGCTGTCTAAGGAAGCTTTGCCTCCATGCTTTCTTCAGCACAGTGTATGAAAAGAAAAAAAGGTCCACAATACACAATTGGAATCAAATTGAAATGCTTTGTCAAATGATTTATTTTCAAAGCTTTTGCTGTGTGTGCAATAAAATGCCCTGATGCTGAGTCCTGCAGTGTGATCAAGAAACAGACTGGTTTAGACATCTAGACATGTTTTTAGATAATGCTTGAGAGTTAGACAGGGCCTTTTCCTGGATGGACACAGTACATGTGACTTTTAAACGTGTGTGTATGAAGGACATTTTCAGAACAGTTTAGCTAGCTAGCCTAGTATGAAAATGAAAACACTAAGACAAACAATATGGCCCCAATTCCTCTGTCCAAGCTATGAGCTGAGAGATGGAAAGTGTAGAGCTCGATAGAAGGCTCATCACCTCATGAGAGAAGCAAAAGTAACGGTAGTGGCATTGTCAGTTCCTGTTTGGACAGGAAGGAATCTTCAGTTGAGTCCTTAAAAGGAAGGACCCATCTGATTGGCCATGGTGATGTGGTGATGTAGGCGGTTAACAAAAGGGAGAATAGGAGATCAGAGGTGAACAGACATTTTTATATTTTTCATTGTAAAAAACAAGAAAATAATGGTTTGCTATTCGTACTACGCAATGCTTTACCGAATTCTCTCAGGCTTCTTCCTAAGGACAGCGCTCATTGAGCGCTCAAACAACAGTGATATGGGTAGAGGTATTTCAGACTATTATTTTAATACACAGAGCTGAAGGCATGCTAATAAGGGTGCATTTGGTCTCAGCTGCTTGGTGTGTTTTGTTGTGCAGTGCTGTGGCAGAAGCCAAGGTGTGAATGGTGGGAAGCACAGCTCTGCAGAGACCCAGCTCCTGCACTAGACCAGGAAAACCACTAACGTGAACCTTGAAGCCCCAGTGACTTAACAGGTCCCCTCCCCCCTCTCATTTTACTTCCTTCTCCTCCTCACACTGGTACACAAACACACACACACACACACACACACACACACACACACACTAAGTTCTAGTTTTCCAGTGTGACCAGTTGTAAGAGAACTATGAATGGGGTAACCATGGTGAGGAACGGGGAAGCAAAAAAATCTACTTTTGCAAAATCAAAAATGTCCGCTTGAGAATGTGTGGCTTGTTCTGGCATAAGGCTATTTTACCATCCACATACGGAATAACGCAACGCTGTGTTAACAGTCATAGCACACAGCTTCGCATTCAGCTGTGTTTTAGCTTGAATTCGACAAGCAATCTCCTCTGATCTTATGGCGCACCCATCAGCATGTTAACACCTTTTTAATGTATGCCGTCAGAAGTCAATGAGAAGATATTCAAATGGGCGAATTTGTTTCCATGCTCAAAAAAAAACAAGCAGCAGTGCCACAGTGATGCATTGCATTCCCACAGAAAACAAAAAATGTCTCATCACATGGCAACAGCCTGCACACAGATAGCCTAGCAGCTCGGAGCGCGGCTCCTAAAATGGACAGCAGCACCATGTGAGTAAGTGCCCTGATGCCTGCTGTTGGGTTGAATAATAGTATAAGTATAGTGCCAAACTCGCATGGACCTTTCAGAGCAACACACTCATGTACATCCCTGATTGATATATTTCCATGGAAACATCCTCTACACTGTACAGCTCTGTTGCTAAGGAGTGGGCCTTGGCAAGAATTTTTTTTTTCCTTTTCTGAACCATCTTTTTTCCTCTCTCTCTCTCTGTCTCTCTCTCTCTCTTTTTCTGCTGTTGAGCACAGTGAGCAGCACACACATAGGATTCTTCTCCTTATCATGGGTTGCTCTTCCTGGGGTTTGGTTGTGGCTCGGGTTGTCTCGTGCCTGCCACAGTTTGAGCGCTTCCAAAGTTTGCGGGTATGCGCAGGAGTGGTTGGCAGTGTGGCCTGAGGCAGACTCGCTGAGTGTTCCGTTCCTCATCTGGCTCCTGGAGCCACAAATATCTCTTGGAGAGGCTTCTGTTTGCCAAAAGCGAGAGAGGAGATACAAGCAAAGCAGGAAGCCAAATGGATGACTTTCCCAGGAGAAAGAAGGTCCACTTTGGAGGTACGGTCTGTGCTGTTGAGGAATGTTATAATGGAATCCGTCGAGTTGGGAATATTGCTGGCTATGATGGCTGTGTGTAACTGTTGCATTTGAGTGAATGTGGACTGACACAGAAGACATCTTTCATGTGTCCCTCCATTCTGCAGTGTTTTAGTTTACTTTCTCTGCTGTGCTAACAATTTGGCCTGAAAAATTTCTCATGAGGGCAAATTAGTAGGCCACCTCTCTCAACTGTGAAAAAGGCGTAATTTTCTGCATGTTGGTGGCACTGGTTCTAAGGGAACACATTCTGGTGTGGAAGTCAATGAGGGAAGGTTTCACATTAGTATGCCTGACAGTCTGGCCCCCAAGCTTGATTTGGAGGCTCTGTGTGAGTGACATCATTCGGAGGCAAAGCAGCAGTAGGAACCTGTGGGGCCAAAACCCCCCCAGCTAATTTACTATTCACTAGTCAGGCTTCTGTCATTGCTGTCCGTGCTCGTGTCAAGTGGGCTTTTTTTTTCTGTGCTGCCACTAAAGAGGAAGGGTTAGCACTCCAGAGCTTTTTGCCGGAAAGTGCTAGACACCACCGCAGCTTAGCCATGACAGGGTGTTTCATTAGCCTAAAAGACAAAGTGATAAGAGAGGGGGAGTATGAGAGGAAGAATGAAAGGGTGATGGAGAAAGAGAGTGAGAGGCATGCTATGGATGACGGGCTTGTGAGGTTGATCTGTTTGATGTGTGTTATGCGCCGTAACAGCAGATGTAGGCACACAGAAGGACGTCACAGAGCCAGATTGTGCGCTGCTTGTGTCGACGGAGCTCAGCGCTGAAAGTAACGTGGGCCTACAGCACTCGACTGTGAGATGGCTTGCACCAGAGCAGCCCAGAAGCATTATGTGTTTAAAACAGCCAGAGTACTACCCCCCCCTCCTCCCCCCCTTTGCACTCTATCAGATCAGAAATATCTCAGCTGAACAAAGAAACGAGCGGCTGTGACTTTAACGGCTAACCAGTGAGTAGGTTGGAGGGGGGAAAGTGTCGAATCCCACGCAGCCTCCTGATGACTGATATCATCGCAGATCAGCATAACTGCAGGAGAACAATAGTGAACAATAGAGCATAGATTGAGCGCCTCCAATCCTTCCAAAGTGTTTTCCCAAAGGTGTGCGTGCAAACACACACAACCACACACACAAACATACACACACACACACACACACACACTCTCTCTCTCTCTCACAGCCATTCTGGTATACAGCTGAGGCAAAGCAAATGCTTAGGTGCCAATGTCCAAGGCTGTGGTGACCCCAATTTGACCTTTTGTCAAACAGCAAAAGAGAGAATGGAAGGAAACAAGTTATTTCTTTTTTACTTTACCTCATGGGCATACATGAAGTCAGCATTTGTCCAGCAGTGTCTGTAGGTGCACACATAGGTGTTATTCTGCAGGTTATAGTCTACGTAAGGCAGTTACTACGTAAGGCCAGTCTTGAGGGATGGGAAGGATGCGCTCAGGCACTTCATTAACATACAGATAATCATTATCTCTGCTTGAGCTGAAGACACCACCCCATCACACACACACACACACACACACACACACACACACACACACACACACACAAGTGTATAGTTACATGCATGAGAGAGTAGTCTTTCAGTAAAAGCACACTGGGTCACAGCACAAGTTGAGCCCATTACTTAATTTTGATGACTGTCACTTAGCTACCTGCTTGAACCATTTATAAATACTGTAGTCAATAACCAGAACTCAATGTGGTCATATCTCTTTAATGTGATTTATAGTTTTATAGTCACTGATTCTTATGTAACTCATTTATTTTAATCAAAGGTTGATTTGTTATCATAAATACAGGCCAGTTATTGTAGCTCATCCTTGCTACTACCTATACTGTAGAGTATTTTTGTATATATACAGTATATAGTTTATACTATGATACCATAGAGATGACAATGTTATCTCTAAGATGTTTTTTTCCACAGTATTCCTTTCCAATATTCACATCAGAAGAAAAGATTTTAGTTTCCATTGGTGATCTTTTTTTGTGCACGTCAACACATAGTCAATAGAGTGCTGATCACTGAGACGCAATCAACAACAGTCTCTGACGGCAATGGAAGGATGAACCCACACAATAGACTTCTGATTTCAGGTGAATGTTAAACCTTGTGCCTGTGTGTTGAAATTTCTTTCAGATTCCAGAACTGACCGATCAGAGAGAAGAAAGCTGTTTCGACATTACACAGTGGGATCCTATGACAGCTTTGATGCATCAAGGTGAATATATACTGAGCATGCACATATGCACTAGTTACACACACACACACACACACACATACACACTCACACACACACACACACACACAAACACACACACACAGACAAACACCATCTGTGCAAACACAAACATGCAAATTATGTTATAAAGAATTGACAACACAATTCAACCTAGTTCTACAGAACCCTTTCAAGTACTGTTTGTCATTTTTGATTCTGCCTGATACTGCTATGATTATCAAGCTATTTTAGGTTGACATTGCAAGTTTAGTTTAGTTTGGTGAGAAACTCCATTCGTCCATAAAATCAATTCCCCATATTAACATTCAAATGGCTTATTAGCTATCTGATCTTGAACCATTTTGTTTCTTTAAAGTGTTTTCATCAGTTGCTTATGTCTGACTATTGTTTGACTACTGTTTGGGAGGGCTAGGCCAAGATCAATTAATTATTCCTGCCCTGTGACTCCTTCTGTGTTCCTCCATTTGCCCTTTATCATGGACTGAAACCCACCCTCATCCCTAATAATGGACCATAAAAGTGCGGTGCAAAAATGCATTACACTAATAAATCAATATTTATTGGCTTAATTTCGAACCACCAGTGTCATTTATTGTCCGTGACTGGTTGGTCAACTGCAATGCAATCTAATCAAATTGTGTGGGCAGTATACAGTCCTTAGTAGTCTGCCATTCCTGATCTCGGAGTGATAGCAACCAGCCTCCCACAAGTAGGCTTCTGTGCGAAGCAGGATTTGCACTATGACCTTATTTCCTCTATATGAAATGGATATACCCTGGTTTATTCTTTACTGTATACAGTGTATGATGTGTGTTAGGTTATGCATGGGTAAAATATGTGGAAACCACGTAAACATTCATAAGAGCCCTTCACGAGGGTGCTGTTGACTTCACTGTTGGTAAGATCTCTGTTTCAGTGGTGTGAAAATGCTTACTGTCAGATGGTGGGTTATGTAAGCAGAGCTGGAGCTTTGGGGTCACAATTGCTGATGGGTAGTCATCACCATCCGTAGTGAACATAGTGAATATCCTTACCATGTTGTGATTGTGCTGCTGTAACTCAACGCCACTCTCTGTTGAGAAGCATATTCAGCCAAGACCTTTCAGTCAATAGGAAAGTAGGCCAGTAGATTGATATGCTAATTTTTATTCTCTAATAGCATTTTAACATTGTAAATGCTGTACTCGTAATAAATATTATTTCAAGGTTCAAAGTTGAAATGTATTGTCACCTTTTTACTGTCATAGATGAGTCATAGAGAAAATTTAAAGGATCACTATTGTCTGTCTACATTGTTTTATGAATCAAATTTGAATGTGCCTTTTTGATGTGATATAATGTAAATGACCCATCATACATTATTCCATGACTTAGTAACCTACTATGACTGATTCTGTATACCAGTTAAACTTGTTCAGTAAAGCATGGAAATAGGTAAGACAAAATGTTTCCATTCAGATGGCTGGGAAACGAAAGCTTATCTTATACCTCTCTCATTTCCCAATGTGCCAAGCTTGTCCTATCAGGCTGAGGCGGAAGGAGAGAAAATGATTCTCCTCTGTTTTTACTGTGCCCAGAACCAGCTGACACACCCTGTGTACAGCGCTGGTTTCCATGGAGACACAGAGCAAATCCATGGCAGTGCAGAGCCCAATGCATCCTGCAGTGGCTTGTCACTGACAGAGTTCTCTCTAGGTAAACTTTGACACTGCATTCTCCTGCAGTGCTAGGGCCAGTCATGTGGATACCGCCATATGGACGGCAAAACTTGCCGAGTTGTGATGACCAAATGCATCATGCAAGGCAAACCTCCAAATCACTACTTCACTTAGAATACCTTGCAAGCCTTGCAATCTGCCTTGCAAGTCCAGAGATCAGCCTTGCAAGCTGATCTCTGGACTATTTTTTCATCAGACTGGGGACAGCTATTATATGCATGCAGAGACTTCGCTAAATGAAAAAAAAAAAAAGTTATCAGATATTCTATTTGCTTAAAAGTATTATAAGTGTTGCACAATTAAAAGCCAATGCGTAGTGACTTTGCCTGAAATTACAGAAAAACTGCATCTCAGTATGAAATGCAATTACAGTAATAGCCTCACAACTGGTTCTGACCGAAGGCCTTGCTGCACGGCCTGACAAATGCCAGTCCTGTGCCTTATGTTGCTATGCCAACCAGGCTACATATAATATTGGAGTCACCAGCATCTCCTCAGGACCTCACTTGACAATTAATTGTTCAGTTGAGAAAAGTCAGAGGTTCAGGAACCTGTCAACACACTGCTTGTGTGTACTTCCAGTCTTGTATGAAAGAGCAAATTTACACATTTAAATTTTATTTACTGTAGATGCAGTATTAAGGTTCCTGCAGTGTTTCATAGTATGGTCAAAAATTGTGATGCATTATGCTATGCATTTTTACTGGCGCATAGAATTAGCCCAGTGGTTTAAAATAAGCCTATTTTTGGTGTCATGCCAAATACAAGCTACTTCCACAAATTTGTCGAGGCCTAGTTATAGACATATATTATGCTGATTTCACAACCCCTCGCATTTAAAGTGTTTTTTTTATTGCGTCCAGTGCCACACTTGAACGTCTTTCATTATATATTTTACTCCATTCGTCTCCATCTTTTTTTTTCTACCAGTCTGTCAAAATGCGTTTTCATTCATGCATTCACTTACTGTCTGTCCGCCCCTACAGTAGTCTAACGCACAGACTCTCTCTCTCTCTCTCTCTCTCTCTCTCTCTCTCTCTCTCTCTCCTCTTCCCTGAAGCCGGTTTACCCGCAAAGATTCAGTAGCCTCTCATGTATTTCTCCCGTGGTGGATTCCAGCCTCTCTCTTTTGGTGATGTCTGTTTGGTTTTTGCGCTTTTCTCGCTTGCCCTGGCCCTCGCCTCTTCGTGCAGCTGCTCTTCGGCTACAGCTAAGGTGGTGTTATTCTCTGGAAGTGATCGCCGATGGTGCAGTTTAGCAACATTGCATCGTTCTGTATAGATCATGCCGAGAGGACAGCCGACGCCTGTCATGATGAAACATCACTCCGGGCGAACAGCTGTTGCGATGATGAGAATGATAGGATGTAATAACGGTCGTTATGCGCGAAATTTTCTCCACAGCGACTGTGTTATTGACGAAAAGACGGTAGTGCTGCAGAAGAAGGATAATGAGGGATTCGGGTTTGTGCTACGAGGGGCGAAAGGTAGGAACTGGACCCAACTGTGTTTGCCTTCCCATCTTCACGATTCCTTCTCTATGTGTTTCCTGTCTTGTCGGTGTACATGATCAAAGTTGTCTGAAGAAAGGCCGAATTTACTAGCAGTATTTAAATCCCTACACCCCCTCCCGTACAACTGTTGTGAAGAAAAAAAAAGTTGATGGTCCTTAGACTTATGGTTCTTCAGAAAACAACCACTGCATGGAATTTTCACTATATGTAGTTCATTGCAAGCTTTAGATGCCTTTGGGAATAAAAACGATTAAGTTAAAGAAACAATTAAACTAAGAAAACAGCATAGACTATTAGTATTGATTTTTTTTGGTCCACTTGTAAAACTTTAAATTAATCTAAAGATTTGCACCCAGGATTTTTTATATTTTTACTTCGCTTTTACCCCAGTGCACATCTATCTTCATGTAGACAACTGCTTAAGTTATTATGACAAGCTCAGAACTTGACTTGGCACAGTCTTTGTATCTTTTGCGCTTACTGGGTGCACAGTACCTACATGTGATAAGACAGGGTGACATGTTTTCACCACCTTCACACCATCCAAGTCCCGTCCTTTGCATCCAGCTGCAGAAGATGAACTGAGGCACATTGCACTGGGATGCAGTGATGCCCTGCTCCAGCCCAGTGCCGGGGAGTTTAGGCTCTGTGGAGTGCAGCAGTGCTTCAGGAACCCCATTGCTGGTCCCAGCTCACCTTCTCTGAGTCAGCCTGTCCAGCAGCGCTCCATTATCTGCCTGTGTTAGCAACAGACCATCTTCCCCAAGCATGAGTTCCCTGTTGTCTTGTGTTCCAGCCGGTCTGCATGGGCAGGATGTGTCACTTTTCATCATCAAACATGTCATGTCCTGTCTGTCCACTCATGGAATTTCACAGAATGCCCTCATAATGCTGTTCATATGCTCACTCATCTGTGCTGTATAGCCTCTGTGTCGTTGAGTCATTAAGAAACCCATTGCACTGTGCCTTACCTAGTCTGATTGTGTCGTTGTTCCAGGTTGCATTGATCAAGAAGCGCTGTGGAAAAAGTTGTTCATTTATCATCTAATAATGGAATAATGTTGGACAGCGCTTTTGGTTTTATGCAGCCCTGTGTTTTTGACAGATATTGTTTTATTCAGCATTTCTGTAGTGCTCTGTGACTGACGGTGTGGTGTCTTGTCCTGTGTTGTCGTTATGTTACCCTCTGCTCTGCAGCCGACACCCCCATCGAGGAGTTCACCCCAACCCCAGCCTTCCCCGCTTTGCAGTACCTGGAGTCTGTGGACGAGGGTGGGGTGGCCTGGCAGGCAGGACTGCGGACTGGGGACTTCCTCATTGAGGTAAGGCTGTGTTCACTCACCCACCCCCATCTCCGGCGTTAACTAAGGGTAGTGTAAACCTTCCTAATGACAATAAGATGTTCTTTAGTGCCACTGAAAGCTTTGCCTTGTGTTTGGTTTGAGTTTTGACGATTCCTGGCTGCAGGAGATACAATTGGTCCACTCAGAACATGTTGGTGTTGAATGAAAAAATTGTCTGGACTTTCTTCTTTCCCTCTCTTTCTTGTACTGACTCTGAAGCAAACCATGGCTGACTGTAAAGAACTTTATAACTGCATTTACTTTATAACTTTATATAACTGCACTAAATAATTGTAATCTTAGTGTATGTTTTCTAGAGATACATTATATATTTTTAGACCCTGCACAAGTTTAGCTTTTGGGATACACTACACTAACTAGAGGGCTGAGTGGACTACGAACCACCAACTAGCTAAGCCATGGTGTGTCTAGCACCGTAGCTCCACATTAGCAAGACAAATACATTTTGCATGTGGAATGCACCCGTGTTACATAAAAGCTTCATGTCCGCAATCCACTCTTACATCTGGTGAGGAGTGAACAGGTGGGAATAGGCAGGCATGGGAAGAAGGTTGTCTCTTTATCCGTGCGGAGTGCAAACCCCTCATGAATTATTTGCCACATGTGATAATTGAAGAGTTTGCAAGTTTCCATAAGTGGGCAGCAGCAGAGCAGGAGTTGCATTATGACAACCTATTGAGACTTGTGTTGTGTTGGACCCTACATGAAACCCTGAGCATATGCAAACATTTGCCTAAAAGGTGTTTCTTAAGGCATACTATACAGGTAGTGTGCTTTAGATTGGTTGACAAAGAACGTTTTTGGAAAAGAGAAGTTTTCGTATTACATCTGTTCAGTGAAAACTGTATACAAGAAATTCCTGACGACGTGTGTTGTTTTTTTTTTTTCAGTTTGAACTTTTTTTATTTTACCTCTGACATCTCCACGCTTTTTTTGTGTTTTCATGTTCCCTATATTGATGCCACTTGTGTTCTTTGAATTCATTGCTGTAAGCCTCTCACAAAATATGTACCAAATGGCTCATGTCAAAGCAATCACATTTTGTTTTCCTGGCCCGGCATATAAACTAGGGCTTGTGTGTCGTATACACTACTACACCATTACATGCTTAGTTACTCCCTCCCAGAACCTACAAATATTGTGGGCTGAACATCATATCTAGCAGCTGACTATAGAAGGGGCTAAAGCGAAGGACTCCATAGACCACATATTTACGTCCCTAATAACAGTATCCTCTTGCCCGGTGATGTACAGTCTGTGATTCCTCATCCGGTCTCGGACTTATTTGGTATATTTGAGTGAATATAGGCACGTCAGTCAAGGAAGTTTGACACAATATTTTTTATGCTCAGTCACTCTCAGCTTCACTGATGACCTTGCAAGCAGTAATCGGGGCTTTATTGCTCAGTCAATGTTATTGACGGGGCAGGGCCCCGGGGGAGAGTGATTGGGCCTCCGCTGCTAGTTTCCAGTGGGGAGCCGCGCTGTGTCACTTGGGCTTTCTCGGCTGATTGATCTGTGGAGATGAAACACAGCCTCCACCTCCCTCCACCACTCCGCCAGGGAGCTCCTACCTCAGCCCAAATGTAAACACAAGGTCATTTGATAGTGACCGCTCACTTTCCCCTTCTCATTAAAGCAGATTTATAATACCAGCAGGAAGTGCCAGGAAGTGCTGCATGTGTTTTGATTATAAAATCCAGTTTTGCTAAATCGCCAAGAGGGCATTACTATACAAGCACCCAACATTATATAACTACGAGCTGTGAGACGTATGGCCTGTTTGTTTCACGCAGTTCTAACGTGCACGTCTGTGTGCTTGTCGTCGCAGCACAGAAGCCTGGGCCCAGTTGCTTGTGACCCCGCGTCACCCTTTTGTAGCAAGGCCCCTGTTTGAGCTGTGCTGGTCTGACCAGCGTTGGTAGTGGAACAGAGGGGAACTGAAGTAAGCACTGGGCACACTGAAAATACATCTCTGCCCACCTCCAACTGTGTGGGGGCATCCAGTACTGTATTTGTGTCTCTGCCTTCTCATCTGATTTTTATGTGAAAGTTTTTTTTTTTCTGTTGTCTTTTTTTCCTGTTCTGCCTTTCCTGCTGTGCTGTCAACATGTGTACTTACTTTCCGTTCTTCTACGTCTCTCCGTTTGTTCCTTCCTTTACTGCATTATCCTCTCTGCCCCCCTCGCCCCCTCTTTCTTACTCTTGTGCCACTTCTGACCCATCCAATTATAAGATTGCTTGGTGCTTTCGCATGTTTAACTTTTCTGAACAGAACAGAGCAAGACAAGGTGCTGATGTCAGCTACTCTACTGTATATTAATGTAGGCACAACAACATGCCCTGCACCATAGCCTGTCTATATATCAGAGACAAAAATCTGCACAGTTTGTTTATGAGGCTATCAGAGGAGCGGTTACTTGTGTGTCATTGCCCTGTAAGTGCAGCTGTAAGTCTAACTCGGCTGCTCTGGTGAAACATAGCTTGGAATCAGCCTCAAATAACCTCCTTTGCAGCTCTCCAGCTAAAAAGAGGGTTGGGGTTGTTGAAACGGTGAGCTGGGTATAGACTTCTCTTCTAGGGTGGCTAGCACACAGACTTGATGAGGTGTTAAATAATCCTACAAGTCTGGATGGGTTGAATATGGTGGCAGTCGGGGTGATATGTTTATCTTTTTATCTGATATTTATCAGACATTTATCCTTGTAATTACTCTTTGTTCATTTTAAGTGGTGGAGACTGCTTTGTGTTGTGTGTTATTGTTGTGTGTGTGTGTGGTATGTGTGTGTGTGTGTGTGTGTGTGTGTGTGTGTGTGTGTGTGTGTGG
>JAGFZM010000092.1:1241682-1270068 GCA_017657215.1 Limnothrissa miodon | reverse complement strand
GTGTGTGTGTGTGTGTGTGTGTGTGTTTGTGTGCGTGTGCCTGTACATGCTTACTTCTGCTTGCTGCAATGCACATCTTTATTCTGCTGGAAGTGACCAGAAGTGACTCAAAATCATATGTCATAAAATATAAAAGCTTTTGCTGACTTTCACACACAAGCAACATTGACAAGGTGCTCTCTAAAGATGGGACAGAGAACAAATTTACTGGGGAAATGCTGTGGCTTTTTCCCAAGTGGTTTAGTACTTGGGACTGGGTGACCAAAACTAGCCCATGCCCAACTAATCTGATCATTTTGAACATGTAGCTTGTTAGTGTTTAACATTTTAATTTGCCATGTGGCATAAATAGATGTCATTATGGGCTTTGATGTTGCATCCAATCATTAAATAAACAAATGATTCAGCTTGTTATTGTGTGATGTGTGACACACACACACACACACTCTCTCTCTCTCTCTCTCTCTCTCTCTCTCTCTCTCACACACACACACACACACACACACATACATAAGGGCTGAGCAGAGCTCAGAATGTTTGCTGTAGAAGAGTGTAATGCTTTTCAAAGTGTGTTTGCATCTCTGTTGTGTCCACTATAGCGTTGTGTATTTGGCATGGAGCTGCTCACTGCTCAGGTGGCCGTGGAGGAAGTGGAGTCCGGTAGCCTGATGAGATCAGAGGCCTGATGAGGCCACAGCAGTGAGCCGCATCCCTCTCGCTACCTCTCACGCTTATCAGCATCTGCTCATCCCGCTTCCTAAATGAAAGCAAATAACATTAGAGGGCTGCGACGCTAACCAAGATAGCGCTCACTGTTCCATTATGCCTTAATATTTAAAGCCTAAACCAAACGGCGGAAATAAATGACGTTTCATTTGTTCGATGTGATTTCTGATAGTCCAGCGATTCAAGCAGCCTTGTTAGCTCATGCAGTCTGACATTAACTACAGATACATGCTAAATGCATGCTAACCCCATATGCATTGCATATATTGTAACCTTTTAACTAACGTTGAATGTTGTTTGTTAGATGACATTGGCTTGGGTTTAAGCTTGGAGTTCTGTGCATTGACCTATTGTCTCACTCTTTCAAACACACACACACACACACACAATCACCCACCCACCCACACACACACTTACACAAACACACACACACACACACACACACATACACACACCCCCACACAACCACACACACCCCCCCACACACACACACACGCACACACACACACAAACACACACACACACAAGAATGTTGAAATCCCTTGGATACATTTTCTAGATATGTGGTTTCCAAGGATACCTGTGCTTACTCATTTAACCCTATCAGATACACACTACACTTGGCTTCTTTTTTCTGCTCCTCCATCCTTCTCACACTGCCTTCCAGCCAGTGCCATGAGAGACCCAGATTTTCATTCTGGTTGGCTGGAATTTGAGCCATCCATACTTTTGCCCATGGCCAGCAAATACCTTCAGGAGTTGAGTGACCACTGGTTATGAGAGTATACTGACAACCTACTTTTGTACAGCTGCCTTTGCTGGTAATGTTGGAAAGTAGATGGTTGTCAGACTGCCCAAGTGTAATGGGGTGATTTTCATCACACCACTTTCTTGCCAAAGAAAACACATTTTTACTCAAATTAATTAAAATGGATTCATAGCGTTTTGGAACCAACCTCTTTATATGCTTTAACAGTGCAGTCAAGGATCAAGGGTGACACCAGTAAACTGAACCTAAGACCTTTTCCAGTGTTTTGGTTCCTCTAGTGAGATCACAAGAAAGAGGACGAGAAAGAGAAGAAATGACTAGAAATAGATCTCCTAGAACTACTCCATCTATCACTTCAGCTCTCCTTTTGAAAAGATGTACATGTAGTGAAGTAAAGATGCCAACAGGCAGTGTACGTCAGAAACAGGAGTAATCTTCCTCTTGTGCTGCTGGGTTAATTGCTGTATAGGTAATAACCTTTTTGCCTGGGGGGGGGGGGGACCACAATAAGTGCAGGAGTTGTCCATTTCTTTGATTGCGAAGCTCTAAATAAATTCCTTGAAAAGCATCACTTTGGCTGTGCTGTGTAATAGACTCGAATTGACTATAGATATCTGAGCAGAACAGCAGGTTTGCTCTCTCATCTCCTGCCTGTGGTGCACTGGTGCGGCTGCCAAAACCTACGGCGCTCCCCCATGTCCCACAATTCCTTTCTTCTCTTCTTGTGTTTGTTCTGGTGGCGGTGTGCACAAGCAGAACATGACTGGGCTCTCTTGCTCTTCTCCGCCTGGCACAGGTGAACCAGGAGAACGTGGTCAAGGTGGGCCACAAGCAGGTGGTGAACATGATTCGACACGGCACCAACCACTTAGTCATCAAAGTGGTGACGGTCAGCAGGAATCTGGATCCAGACGACACGGCCAGGAAAAAAGGTAACAAGATCTTGAGATCCGTGTTCTGATTGGTCGTCACGCTTTTATTCCTGCCTCTGTGGAGCATTGCTAAATCAGAAGGGGTAAGTTTGAGGTGTTATCCCACTGCAGCTTGCTTATACTGGCGCTAACAGTACTAACAATATGCCACTAGGCTAATCTCAGTAGGCATCTTTTAAACGAGAGGCAGTTTGTCAAATGGGCAACAGGGCCTTTTTGGCAAACTGCAGGAAGTGCATGGATTGTGGCCTAGGGTTGCAACGGTACTTGCTAAAAGCACATGTGCACTGGATAATTAGCCTAGAATTTTACATCATGCTACACCACAACATCAATATAGCGCTGCAACCCAAGCGTAGCCATGCAACCAGTGTTTTGTTTGTCCTTATTGGGAGAGAGAAAGCTGGTTCATGGGCAGCCCCATTTCTCTGCATCTCTCTCTCTCTCTCTCTCTCTCTCTCTCTCTCTCTCTCTCTCTCTCTCTCCCTCTCTCTCTCTCTCTTGCTCTCTAGTGCCCCCACCTCCCAGGAGGGCTCCCTCCACTGCGCTCTCTATGCGGTCTAAGTCCATGACTTCTGAGCTGGAAGATATGGGTAAGCAGTCAGAGAGGTCGGCTCCACCACTCCTGAGATCTGGGGCCCACTTCACTGTTCATGTATCCATTTGATTGGGTGTGTTGGGGAAGCAGCTGGTTTGGTGGGCTCTAAGCACACATTAACCCAAATATGTGCTTAGGGGACCACAATTCTCTTCCTCTGCACAGTCATTGCCCTTTTGTGTTTCAATTAAGCTTATGAATCCAGGGAGGTACCTTAGTAGCGCTGCCAAAGCAGTTACTATTGGTATCTCTGGGGTTATAAAGCATACTAACTTAAACAAGAAAATAGAGCAGAAGTTTTAACTGATGTTTATACTGCACATGTCATTACATCAATCAAATGAATATAATTGTCTAACATCATAGGCCTCATGTCCCACTTATACTGTATTAACATAGAACTTATAATTGACCTAAGAACAAAGGGCTACTTTATACTGCATCTGCAAGACCTTGTAATGCATTTTCCTCTTCTCTTCTTTTTCCATGTGCCTTAATAGTTGAGCAAGGTAGGTCATAATGTTAGCTGTTCTTGTTCCTTACGTTGTGGATGTATTTGTGTAATGTGGAGCTTTGACCATTGTCATAAATCATTATATATGTTTGCTTTGCCATACGTCTTGTATTATATGCAGTAGTCATTTTTACATTTGTTTGACCTTACCCAGGTTCATTACAAGACTACATATAACATACCTGCTGTTTAACCATATCAGCACCATAGACTAGGGCTTAGAGACTTAAAAACTCAGTTCTTTTCAAATGCACAATTTAACATTAAACAGCGCTGCTCAGCTCTCAACAGAAGTGACATTCTACCTTAGATGACCTTTGAGTTGCACAGCCCTTTCCCTGCACCCGGCACACTGACATTTAAATAGAGAAAACTAATGAGAGATCAGACTGGGGAACAGATGGGGGTTTTATTAGGCGCTGCCACTGGTCATTAAACACATTCGTTTGTACAGGCAGCTCTCCTGGCTGCTAATGGATTGCATCAAGAGTACCTTTCACTACAGTCGTCCATAAATCTAATCTAAACATAATCGGCCATTATAAATTTATCGGAGAATTTGATTTCACTTATGTTTCTGTATCACAATTGGCACCACATGTCAAATATAATATTTCTCTTAGAAAAATGTTGTTGCTTGAATTCTTGTAAATAAAGACAGGGTTGTGTGTTGGGGTAGCAGTAATACTAAACATTGGACCAAGCTGCTTCTTTTCCATTTGTATTTTTGTGTAAAATCGTATGTATAACCTTACATTTTCTGTAATTATTTAAAATGTAAATATTCTCTTATGTTCAAGCCACTTTGAGGAAAAAGAGGGGTGGTAAGTTTGATAGGCATGTTTCATACCGTAAACTTTCAATAAATTCGATAAAGTCACATTGTATATTAACAGTTGACACAAGTGATACCAAATGATGGGTCTGGAGCCATTTGAATATGCTGCTCATGTTACATCCTAATACATACTCCTGAATAGGTCAGCGAATCACCTCTGTATGTGTACTGGATAGTTCTAGATAGGACTTCATGAGGTTCACCAACAGCTTGCTCATCCCATTTGCACTGAACGCCACTGGCATATTCTTAAGGATTTCATTGGCTGTTTGGTACCTCTATATGTGTTTGCCTACATGTTGAACTGCTAACATAACTTTGATATGTAAATGATCTTTACACTGTTCAATGGTGAATGGACCAATGTCTTACACCTGCTGCCAGTACTGTCTCCTCAGTATTATGCACAGGGGTCTAGAGAACCAAGTGAATGAAAAGTTGAGTTTAGCAAAGCTGAGGTGACTTCTGTCGTTACGGCTGCGTTGCTCATTGGGCATATGTTCTCACCAGTCATCACTGCTGTTTATAAGTAGGCTAGTGTACAGCTGCAGATTTAATGAGGATGGCATCTCCGTATTCCTCAAATTCCTGGAATTAGCCTGACTCATTACCGTAGCCTGCGCTATTCCTCACATTAGTTTGTTTCTGATATGCGCTTTTGTACTCTGGCATTCAACTTGGAACATTCAGCCTGTGCTCATGTCTTTAAAGTCTTGTTAAATTATTGAAATAGTCTAGAAGCCCGACTATGGCACTCTTGAACTCTCATGCACGGATCAGTGGGGGGTGCATGGTCATTAAAGCACCTTGTTAACCCACAATGAGTCTTCCCCTCTGTACTGTTCACAGAAGCACCTTTTACACCTTTTTGTAAGAGTTGACTACTATGCATTATTCATAGCCAGCAATGTCTCTATTTCAAATGAGTGATTATTGCAATTTTTGACAAGAAAATCATTGTATTTACAATGTTCACGTTCTTAGAAAATTCATTTCTATTCATAATGGTTCATAAGGCAGGACTGAGGGAAGAATCGGTCTGGTGCCATGGGATATAGAGAGATTAGACAATAGACAGAGATTATTTCCTGTCAGAGATGGAAAAAAACGTCTTATTATCATCCAAGTGCCCTTCACTGACTGACTGGCTGAATGACTGAGAAACAAGGTGTTGCCATGGGAATATTGTTTAATATAGCTACAGTCCACCTGCAAAAATTTAATGTCATATTTGCAGTAACGAGCCACAGATTCTCACATAAATACTTGAATCTATCAAGGTATCAGACCTTGAGGAAAGCTCATGTTTTTTTTTTATATTCAACTTTCTCTATGCTGAACTGAAAACTTGGTTCTTATACAATGTGCAACACACAGTACTCATTTGTGTGTTGTAATACATGTGTTCCATAGTAGTCAAGTAGTTTTGTTTACATATCTTACTAATGAAGTTAGTAGAATAAACAGTAAAGAAAGCTGACCTTAGGCGATGCAGGTTGTTGGTTTTTTTGTGAATTGCATTTGACTCAATTTGAGTCGTCTGGTCTCTAAACTAATACAATATAATAATCAGAGCAATTTTTGAAAATTCTCAGAGGTAGCTGACAGATGTCAACCATATTCAGCTGGACTGGATGTCTTGTTGGACACATGTCAATGTCAGGCACTGAACTTCCTTCTCCTCCATTTCTGTGTAGATGCTCAGCCTTCTAATTTTGAGGGTCTGAAGAAGAGGATTGTATTTCAAGTCACACTAAGTAATCGTCCCAATGCATGGGAAGCTTTTTTAAAGCAACGCTAGCATGTTGTGCAGTGGTGGCTGAGAATCTAGCTGAGGCATATTCTGATCCAGCCAGAACAAGAGCTTGCACGGCTTTGACCTTGACTGGTGTCAATGTCATTATTTCTGTTCCCCTCCCTTGCTCGATTTTGACTTCTGTTTCAAAGGATCCTTTGAAAGGTCATTGGCTTGCAAGATATTTTGGTAAAATGGCAACACGAACTCTGGTATTCAGATTAGGACATGGAACGTTTCTTTTTCAGATAAAGTGGATGAAATAACACCCACCCAGAAGCCACCATGGGATAATTCAACCATCGACACCAGAGTGGCTGCAGTCAAGCCCAGGCCGACCAGCCGATGCTTTGCCGTCGCCCCGGAGATGAATGTAAGCTAAAGGATGAGCAATCTAATGAAAAAATTCTGTTAGATTTTACTTGACCGGTGAGTACATAACACATTCGTAGCAGCTGTCATAAATGAGGTTCTGTTCTGTCATGACTGTTTTATAAGACTGTTTTATAAGACATGACTTTCATACTGAACCTTTCATAAATATGAAAGACGCAATGGCTATAACTTATCAAAGTCTCAAATGGTCTCAATGCTATAATGCAATTTTTGTTTTCAGTTGTTACCTAATTGTGTCAAACATACATACTTCATTTTTCTTATTAGATCTACTTCAAAAGTCTCTTTACTACACAAGTTGTGATGTATTCATAATCACATGAGTTTACGACTGAAAGGTAAACTACATACAGAGGAGCCTGGAAAGCTTGGCTATGAATGAGCCATCATTTATGGGACATTCACGAGTGCTTTGTGAGCAATTTATGACAGCTGTTATGAATGAGCTATGTATTAGCCCGTAAAGTGATTCAATTAACCAATTTTATCTTGGAGCAATACAAGAAGCAATGGCTTTATGTTTGTACTTGTTTTGTTCCAGTCTTTGTGCAATAGTCAGGATGTGGCCGTTGACTCCCCCCCAGTGCCAGGAAGCCCCCGAGCAGGCTACCTGGCTGTGCCGAGAGGGACCATGAGGCGACAGACGTCTATAGGTAAGCAAGCACGCCAGTAGAGAGTCATTCCATTACACTGTGTGGCTTCCCCATTTGCCTGCAGTGTGTTTGTTTTCTTCCTTTGTGTTCCATGCTGATTTAATTGCTTTGTATTACTCACAGGTGTGACTGAAGAGGAGAAACAGTTCCTTACGCCTCCAGTGCTAAAATTTACCAGAAGCCTTTCGATGCCGGACACATCTGAGGACATCCCGCCCCCGCCAGCCATATCCCCACCGTCTCCTCCGTACAACAACAGCAACAACCCCCCCACACCCAACAGAGCCTACGGCACCATCAGACAAGGGTTCACTCAGAGCCCAGCCTCCAACAGCACGACCCCCGAGAGAGGGGAGGTCGGCGTGGGCGCAGTGTGGAGGGAGCAGGGCACCTACTACAGGGACAGTCCAGAGCACTTTCAGACGGGTGAGTTCAACCACTCGGGGCCCACGGCTCAGCAGAGCCTCCGCATGAGGCGAGGCCAGGTGCCGGAGAACCCGTACTCGGACATGGCCAAGATCAGCCACCCAAGCCTGTTCGTGCCCAACAAGCCTGCCAGAAGGAAGGGCATGCTGGTCAAGCAATCCAATGTGGAGGACAGCCCTGAGAAGACCTGCACCATCTCCATCCCCACTATCATCATCAAGGAGCCCTCCACCAGCAGCAGCGGCAAGAGCAGCCAGGGCAGCAGCATGGAGATAGAAACAGGTGCTCAGGACCACCCAGGACAGCTACGGCCGGATGATGGCCTCAGTCCCAGTAACCCCTTCGCCCCGGCCATGGTGCACAAGCGTGAGAAACGCCTGGAGATCTACAGGAACTCCCCATCGTTCCGCTCAACCGATTTGGGCGATGACGACTCGCCAACCCCAACTCCAGCCCCACGTCTGCGCCACTCCAAGTCTATCGACGAGGGCATGTTCAGCAGCGATGAGCGCCTACGTCGACTCATGGCGCCACCCACCTCCCTCCTCAGCATCCCACGAGGAGGCGGCTCGGGGGGAGGCAATGTGACAGACTTCAACAGCCCCGAGCCTACCATGGTGCGCGAGGTGCTCAACACCCGTACGAGCCACCACAGCCCCATCAGCCTGCCCGCTAACAAAACCTACAATGTGGGCGGGGGGAATTACGTCCACCCTGTCACGGGCAAACCCCTGGACCCAAACTCCCCCCTGGCCCTGGCGCTTGCCGCACGTGACCGCGCCATGCGGGAACAGTCGCAGCCGCTCCCACTCAAGAGCGACCCATCCAAGCCTGACCTCAACAAGCCCCTCTTTATCGATACCAAGCTGCGACCAAGCTTGGAGGTCAGTTTTGCGGCCACGGCCACCATGGGCAGGCCCGGGAGGTCCGCCCTGCGCCGTCAGATGACCGAGGCCAAGTACGAGACGGAGTCTAAGTACAGCCTGCAGGATGGGCTTCACCTGGGCGGCAAGGAAGAGAAGAGGGTCGAGGAGAAGAAGAACATGCTCATCGACATCGTGGACACCTCGCAGCAGAAATCAGCTGGCCTCCTGATGGTTCACACCACCGATGGTGTCAAGAAAGACAGCAACAACCTGTCAGATGGGGAGGGTGTGACCTCGGACAGTGCCCCAGGTGAACTCCGTGACCCCAACCAGCCCGTCCCTGCCAACCCTGCCGCACCCAAACCGCTCTCTGCCAACCCGCCCCACGGGAAGACGATCATCACCATCAGCTCTGTGGATGAGCCAGTGAAGCTGCCCTTTGGCATTCCTCCCCCTCCCCTGGCATCTGTCGACATTGATGAAGAGTTTCCGTTCAGCGACCCTCTTCCTCCCCCTCTTGAATTCGCCAACAGTTTTGACATCCCTGAGGACCAGAGAGCTTTGGCTGAGCTTCTTAAGCAGAAGGCCAATGGAACCAGAGGCTCCTCCCTCACCCCCTTTTACTCACAGCTCTCAGCGGGAACTGCCGAGATCAAAAGGCCGGCCGTGCTCACCAACTGCACGCCGCCCAGTTTCCCTCCTATGGACACGTATGAGCCCATCACCGATTCAGGCATTGAGGTTGACAGTCGGAGTAGCGGGGACCCACAGTTAGAGACCACCAGCACGGTCTCCACCGTGTCCAGCATTTCCACCCTGTCGTCAGAGGGCGGCGAGACTCTGGACACGTGCACGGTCTATGCAGATGGACAGGCTTTCCTGGTGGACAGGCCGCAGGTCATGTCCAAGCCAAAGGTCAAGCCCATCCTCAATAAAAATGCACTTTACAAAGAGGATGAGGTCATGGGGCCTTTCAGAGTACCCAGCTCCATCCCGCCCCCACCCCCCAACCCCGCTCCTGCTGAGCCCCCAAAAACACCGACGCAGCGAACCTCAAAGTTGTGGGGCGACCCCGGTGACCTGAAAAGCCCCCATGCCTCCGAGCTCAACCCCATCCTGCAGCACATGAATAAGGACAAAACACCCAAACCAGGGGAGGCGTTAGACTCTCCCACAGGATCCAGGACTCACTTTGAAAGCAGGTACAGCTTCTTCAGTGCTCTGTGCAGCAACGAACACAGCACATGCCTGCATGTAGGCTTTTGGATTTAGTGTGTGTTTGTGTGTGCGTGTATGAGTGTGAGTGTGTGTGTGTATGCTCTTCTCATGAAAGAAAAAATGGGTTGCCTAGCAACCTAATAATGAGAAGAGCCTTGAGGACCAGATGAGTTACGTCAGTCTGATGAGCATGGACGAAACCATTGTGTTTTGCAGCAGGGGTGTGCGAGGGGGTGTTCCAGCACAGTTCAGAGGCATTTGCCCTCCAAACAAAACACACATGATTCTGCTGATGATATGTTTGGCTGAATCACACCTTTCATTACTCATGGCCGCGTTGCCGACACCGCCATGCTCCAACAGAACCCAAAGGCAGTCTTGCATGTTCTCAGCCTACTCGGTTGTTTACATGCAATTTCATACAGTGTCTATACACTGCACAGCATTATCAGATAGTATACACCGGAATGCATAATCATTCAGTATCTATACAGTGGCATAATATAATCATACGGCAGTGGAATACAGTGGAATGCTCAACGTAGACACTTAGCTAGGTTTAAACCAGCTAAAGACCCAAGCGAAGCTGCAGTCTCATTTATTATGGATGGCTGAGTGTTTATTCAAGGAGCACAATAATCAACCCAAAAACCCCAGGCGATGGATGCCAGTTTAGCTCAAGATGCCCAGACACAAATGGTTGTGGGCTTGTATGGGTGTCTTAAATGAGACATTTATTCAGAGAATTTGACGAGTCACTCTCCATGAAGAGATTTAGACGCCGCGTTAGGAGTTTGCTCTCAGTCGTTCAGAGGTCCTAGGGTGCAGCTCACCTATATTTTCAGGGCCGTACACCCGGGCAAAAAGGGAAGAGGAAGCTCCTGGCAAAGACTGTTCTCCTTTTCTTGCTGTGTGTGTGTGTGCTGTTTCTCGCTTGTCTTCTTGTCTTTCTCTCCCTCCTCTCTCATTCTCTGTGCTTATGTGGTGTAAGGAATTAGGAGGTGAGAGGTGTTCTACTGTAGGTGCCATGCTGGTGAAAGCAGGGTTGTGGGGATGGGTTTGTGTTCAAAGCGGGGGAGCTGTCTATATCTGTAGCTCCACTTCCTGTGGATAGACAGGTGTCTTTGTTGTGGTGAGAGAGAGCATGCATATGTGGCACATGCATGTAAATGTATGAACCGGTATTTATATAAATATAAATACATGTGTGTGTGTTTGTGTGTGTGTGTGGGTGGGTGTGAGAGAGAGAGAGTGTGGTCTGTGTGAGAGAGAGAGAGAGAAAGAGACAGTGTATGTGTGTGTGTGTCCTAATGTATGTGTATAAGGGATCAAGGAGCTTAATGTTTCCATGTGTATATGTGTTTACTATAGTTTCCTCTATAAACCGGACTCCTCTCTCTCCAATCATCTCTCTATGCAGGAATCCAGACGGTATGTCCCTTGTCTCAGGTCCCCAGCAGAACACCACGGTCACATTCTCAACGCAGTCCGGCCCCAACGTGCCTCCAATCGCCACTGCCTCCCCAGCCAGCCGATCTGTCCCATCCGAGAGCCTCCCCCCGTCCCACCACCACCCCCACCACGTGCTCCCACACCACCACCACCACACCCCCAGCCCCATCATGTCTCCGCCAGACTCAGGCCTCAGCTGCACCTCCTCGTCCCTGCCGCCGTCGGCCACCTCGCCAACCATGACCGACGTGTTCGGCCTGCCCACGCCGCCGCTCAGCCTGGGTACAGGCCGCAGCCGCTCCCCCTCGCCCCTCACCCTCATCCAGGCGCCCTCCAACAAGCCCTTTGCCACCAAGCCCGTCATCATGTGGAACAAGCAGGACGTGGCCGACTGGCTGGAAAGCCTGAACCTGGGCGAGCATCGGGACGCCTTCATGGAAAACGACATCGAGGGCAGCCACCTTCCCAACCTGCAGAAGGAAGACCTGATAGACCTCGGGGTGACGCGGGTGGGCCACCGCATGAACATCGAGCGAGCATTGAAAGTGCTCTTAGACAGATGAGAATAGGCTCGCTCGTTGGCAACTACACACATAAGACTCCATAACTCCATAAGGCTACCATTTTTCTTTCTTCTTCTGTTGTTCTCTTGCTTTTGACCGTTTTGCTTCTTCCTCCCAGTATTTTTGTTTTGTTTCTTTTTTTCAGTGGTTGTTTTGGACCATAGGAGTACACATATCCTGGAGAAAACTGTGTTGACTCCGGAAACAGCTGAGCAGTTCCCACACAAGCACAAAAGTCCTCTCTGAAAGTGAGCTATCAGTCATGGCTGCCCTGAGCCAGGTCCCAGAGCATCCCACACAACTATGGGATGTACACAGACCAGGCCCAACAATACTTGCAGCGTCAATGTCTTCTGGGAATGAAATGATTCGAAGACAACAAAAAGCCAGCTGAGCTGGAGATACCGTTTCTATCTTTGCTAGAAATAGTTCTTCAGGACAAAGTGGAATATTGATGTTATGTTGTCTGTCAGCTCCCTTTGAAATATCTTTGCTTTTTTTCCTTCTTCACCTTTTTGCTTGGAAGTAGAGACTAAAATATGGTGTGTTTCGTGGAAATCGTCTCCCTCAGTTTAGCTGCAGATGGTACTGGGTTGGGCTTTCTCACTTGGAAAAGAGGCTGCTTGTTCTTGCACCTGTCTTGTTAACTGTAGCAAACTGCAGCACTTTCATCTGCTGTCTGTAGAATCCACAGTGTCACAGTGTTTTGGGGTTTGCTGAAAATGATTTGTAATCACAAAAAAAACCACAAGTCTACTTTTTATTTGGTCTTCCATATGGTGAAGGTCAGTTATTGTATCTCAGATTATTTGACCCTATTTTCTGATTGAAATATCTGGTAGATGTTATTGTTTCTCCACTTTCCTCCATTCTTCTCAGAACACTACTGTGATGGAATTCTAGTGCATTGTGCTTTGGGGTTCCCTGCAACAGACACAGACTAGGACACGAAAAAAAAACAACAACAAGAAGGAGACAAAGAACCCCAGTTTGCTCTGAAGTTTAGAAATAGGTGTACACAAATCAGCAGTCAGTTGATCTTTGAAAGGATCCGCTCCTTTGAGTTGGAGTGAGCTGTTAACATAGTGAGCCTTTCATTTCTGATGGGCATTTTTTTGTGCTGGAAAGGAATATGAAAACAACAATTTCTGCACTCAGGGTTTAATGGAGCATCTATTTCTTGTTTTGTAAGCGTTGCCTTGCAAAGCTTAGGCAAAGCTCTGACTTTCTGAATGTTTTGCCTTCGTTGTATTTTGAGAGATCTTGCCCAATGTATATTATTTTGTATAATACCAGGGCAGAAGAATTCTTCCTCGAAAGCACAGTGACCATTGAATTCTGTTTGACACACGTATACCAAGCTACTGAAACTTTTTTGAAATATAGGGCCGTCATAGCTGAACACACTCACTTCTGTTTATTCACACCTTCCACATCTAAGTGTCATAATCTCTAGAGAAGTAGAACATTATAAATAGACATTCTCTTTATCTGTCTGTTTAAGCAAAAGCATGTGTCCTCACTAAGGACAGAACCATTTGTCACTGACGTTTACAGTACTGTGCAAAAAAAAAAAAAAAAAAAAAAAAATAGGCATATGTCTTGGAACCCTTGATTTTCAAAAAATGATGGGTTGGTTTTGATGGGTTGGTATCTCAGCTGTAGGGCATTGAGTTCCATATGCATTTTATTTGCACAGTACTGTATTATCCAAAACGATGCAATTTTCCTCGAGATCCAGTGGTGACCTGCTGCGTCAAAAATGCCAGTTGATGGGGGGGGGGGGGGGGGGCATTGAGAGGGGGTGTATATTTGAGTAATCTAAGACTTACGGTAAGTGGCTGGGTGGTGAAACAGAATGTACACAGTGAATCTGAATACTGTTGTTTTGTGTGGGAATAATATAGAATTGGCCATTTTTGTGTGGATTTTCTGAAAGCCTCTTGCATCTAGCTTTGTATGAGTTGTTGTGGCTGAGGGAAATGTCAGGTGTTGCTTGATGGTTGATGTTAATTATTTGATCATGGCCCCAAAGCTGTAGGGAGATTCAGAATACTGTTGCTAATACCTATTTTAGAGGAATTAGGGTTTCTATATCATCTCAGTAGATCTTATTTTAAGAGACATAGGAAAATGCACAGTATTTTAATTATAGAGATATTTATTAAATATTTATTATGATTTAATGACATTAACTCTCATCTGTGGTGTGCCAAAACTATATGTGGTATCAGCTAAGAAGCAATACAAACTGTTCAGAAATCGTTTGTTCCTATATACAAGCTTTCCACCATCCTAACTCCACTCAGTCTGAATAGACTCTTGAAAATCATATTCTGTAGAGCTTGGTGATTTAGAATAATACTTGATATTTGAGTTATCGCTGTCACCTGCTTCTTTTAGATACTGCAATTAAATACAGAAAAATAAAATGGCATAGTTTTGTATTTTGTGTGTAAATGATGAGACACAGATAGACTTTTGGAGTTTTGCACAGTAGTTGCAGGCCACCTTGACACTATATCATAAGAAGAGTGTTCACCTGAATGCGACAGATGTGTGTAATAATGCAAATAAAAGTAAATACAAGTGTTGATGTTTCCAGATTCTGATTAAAGATGTTTTATAGTTCCTTGAGCGAAGTTCAAACCAACATTTCTGAAGATGTATATTTGAAGATCAGTGAGGATGTATGAATGCAGATCAATGAATGAGCGGGTTTATTTTGCTCGTTTGGTACGTACCAAGAAAATCCTGTTTAATTCAGTTTTTGGTTTATTCCTCATTTCTACTTCATTGAAAGGTCTCTCTCCCACTCTCCTCTGGGGAATGCATTCACTTGATCTATGTTGCTGTAATTTTGTGCTACATTATTGGAAGGTAAATACTTAAGGTGAAAGAGAGACATTTCTGTGATTGCACTTTTCCTCTAAATCCTCAATACTCATGTATGGAAACCAAAATTTACTGGAAGAAAATAAATAATATTGCACAATGTGTTGTGATATTTTATTCACAGATGTTGCCAACAATTGCATGCAGATCAAAAAATCAATTGTCAGTTAATATATATTGTACAGATTTTATGTACTTGTATACAGACTTATTATATACCGTTAATCTTAGCATGAGGCGGCCGAGGGGCCCCTCTCTCCCAGCTTCACGTACAAGATTGCCCTCTTGTGGCCAAAATGTCAATTTAAACCATCAGAGACAGTAAAGATTTATAGGAACACTGGTAGGTGTCCTGTGATAAATGACTTTTACACTAAGAAATTTTACTTTTTAAATTATAATTTATTATAATTATTGTAGGTTGCATTCTTTATGGGAACATTGAAAACATGTGTTTTTGAGTTGCTGTCCCTGTATTTTGAGGACAAGTTAGATAAGATATGTGATCTGCTCCGGTACAGAGTAGTGAAAACAAAGTTCAAAGCGAGGAGGTTCAGTGAAACCCACTGCTGTTCCATGATTCATTTGTCCATGCAGCATATTCAATCAGTGTGGATGCCTTCCTTTGTTTATCTGTGCATCACACAGGATGTCCCCATGAAGACTGCCTCTCCCTCTGTGAGACCACACTGTCAGTGTCAGGCCTTTGAGACAACCATCTCCATCCAGCTGGAGCTCATTAAAGTTGATGGCCATCACCCAACTGTGAGAAAAAGCCTTCACAACCACTCTGGAGGTTTGGACACACACACACACAAACACTTCATCATCTTTACTATCTGAACTCCAATACACTATAGCTTAAACTCAAGCAACAACAAAAAACACAGAAAATGCTATTCCTACTATGCTTCTATTGGTACTGTATGTGGAATACTGCTGATACTGTTGTCTATTATGTTGCCTTTTGAATGGATAACTTTGTATATCACTTCATATCATTTATATCGTAATTGTATTGGTATATGAATGTGTGCGTTAGTGTGTGAAAATGTTATGGTTGTCATCTGTCCAGGTCCTGTTGCTATTGGGCTCTCGGGCCTGAGGCCTTGAGGAAATGCAGTTGCCATGGAAGTGACAGGGTGGATATGGAATTGTGATTGAGCCGTGCAGTGCGTGCGCCCTTTGCACTGTGGATGTTCTGCAGTGCTCTCTAGGGGCTGCGTGACCCCTGCCAGTTCGCTCTGTGTGTCCCTCTGCGCGCGCCCTCCCAGCTGCAGCGGCAGCAGTGACCTAGCAACCTCCAGGACGGAGGACAGGACAAAGGAGAAGAGGAAGTGGTCATCTGGTCTGGCCCTGATGCATTACTCTGTGTTACATAAAGATGACACCAGTGAACGTCCCGGGAGACGAGACAGATTTTTACGGGAATGGTACTGGAAGAGGGAGAGAGTTTTTTGGTGCTCTTGCTCACAAGTGTCCAGTTCCTGTGTTTGTTTGATTGGCCCTGAGCCTCACTTTGGATTCTGTCAAGCCTCTCATTGATTATGTGTGAATGATGCAAAACCTAATATTGTTCACTCTCTATTGAGGCTGAAAAGACGGAAATACTTGAGGCTGGAATGATTCAGTAGCTGCTTTTGTAAGGAATCTGTGAGTGGGGGACTAGGCAGAGTAATCCCACGCCACGAGTTCAGACAACAGATGTTTTTTATAGACTTGGCAAAACTAATTAGTCATTTATATATAGCCTCCTGCTTTCTTTAGCCATCAAAATAAAGACTGCCAAACAAGCCGGGAAGCCAAAGGTCAATGCTATCATTCACAACATTCGTCTAGCCTCCCCACTTTCATGTCCAAGATATGATGTTTCCTGCCACAAATATTCCTCTATAAAATGAGTTTAATTGTACAGCATTTTAAACATTTACTTTTACACACTTTATGTAGGATATTTTGACAGTCTAATTTAAACAAGATATTCTGTCTATGCAATAAAATGAAATGAAGTATTATTATTTCCACGAGATTCATATTGGTTGAGTTTTACAGCCCCACTGGTGTAAAACTACAAAAAATATCCAGTGTTACACTACGCCTACCAAATAATAAAATAATTTCTAAATAATAAAACAGATCTAAAAGAGTAAAAAGCAAATTAAGCCAGTTCTTGTTGACCAAGGATGCAATGTAATTCCTACTTGTGTTGTTACGTAACTGTGGCCCTGGGACACAGTGAGAGGTGTTGTTTATTACAGCAGGAAGTGGTGCTGGGAGCTCTGGTTCTTCTGGGAGCTCTGCTCCATGTAGTGAAGGGGAGCCCAAGCCACAGGGCCTGATGGGAAACCAGCGGAACTTCCCACGATGTTGTCCCTCTGAATCCAGCAGATGCGTTGTCTGTAAGTCATCACCCATTAGGCTGCTTGGCGATGTCGTATTTTTTTTTTTCCTGCTCAACAATCATCATTTTTTTCATTCATACACAATAGTGTTTGAATTAAATTCTCATCTAGTGCTTTTTGACAGGAAGTGAGTTTCAATAAGTGACAACATTATGGGGTTCTATAGGTTTGTTTAAAATCCACATCGTGCTCTGTCTACACAAAGAATAGGCTAATGAATGCATTAGCTTAAAGAACAACAAATGCATTGTCATTATGCCCAATTCACATGTTAACATGGTTATGCTGTTTTACTTTACTATGACGTAGACACCCCCCCCCCCCCCTTAGAAATAAGAAAATAGGTGGATTTTTTTTTAGGACATTAGATCAGAAGTATGAGGCAACATTGTACCACAAGTTAATTAATTTAGACTGGGGGATTAAAAAGGCAAGATAATCACATAAGTGCACAGCATACTAAATAGAAATGACTCCCCCACAAATTCATCATATTCATCATTAATCATATTCAATAAAAGTATTTTCTTTAAAGCCAAATACCTAAATCTTTTGCTTAATTTACACACATTTGCATGTTCTAGATATATATTTGGCAAAAATGGCATGAAAGGAGCCCTCAAAAGATTTCAAAAACATTTTATAGTTTACATTGTGCAAATGACCATTATAATACTCTGAAATGTTACTTAATTGAAAGTTGATGGTCGTTGTTACCCTCTCTAGCCATCCTTTGATAATAATTTTTCATTATCTGAAACAATTTTCATTGATTCACAGTTTCTTTATAGTGGTTGCCATCTTGTAATAAAGGGAATTGCAGTTGATTTACATAAAGATTATACCCAACCAGATGATATAATATGCAACCATATGTAACAATTGTGTGATTTGTTTGTTTGTTGACACTCAGAGACATGTTTAAGTGTTTACTAAAGTTAGAACTATTCATGTCATCAGTAGCCTACATACATTCTCATTTCTCTATGGAATGGAAGTCATATATTGTCCTTGTCACATATTCATTCAAGAAATCACTTTTAGATTTAGATGACTATTTCTTGCACAGAAACCTTTTGTCATGCTTTGTAATAGTTTGCTTGTGACTAGAATTCTTTGAGTGTCCTGGGTAATTAAATTTTTTAAATTCTATCTACTGGGTAAAATGTGGTTTTCACCTTAATAAAATTACTTGATGATATTTCTTGTTTTGGCTGAATAGGCAGGATGTTTGATAAGGGTCTGCATATACATATTGATTTAAAAAATCAGTCTTCCAATACAAACTGGCAACATATGATTGCCAATTCAGCCTCTAAAAACTTCAGACATTCATGGTTAAGGAATAATGATTAAAATCGTTGTCGGCTAAACTATTTGGGAGTTTTAAGAGCAAGTCTCATAAACTCACTATCAAAGAGTATACATTATTTGACATTGTAAGTAGCTAAAACATAGTGGTCACTTCTTGAGGTGATACTACATCATAACTTGTGATCATAACATGTTATATTTTTGTTTCTGTTTTACTTTGAGGATAGGCTAATGTATGCGTCCGTATCTACCTATGGTAGGATGTTAGTAGAAGAGAGCACTATGGCTTTTGGTAAAATTTGAATGGACTGCTAAAGTTTCCGGTCTGTCCATCCTACGGCGACTGTCAGTCACTTCAAATTCATCACGTATCTAGGGCTAGCCTACTCGAGACATGTCCTTCCCTCTGAAATAAATAAATATATCCACTGTGAAGAAGGTCAGTATGAACATTCTCTTCCTCGCTCTGCTTCAACACACGTCTCCTTCCCCAGGAAGGAGGGTTATTTTGTCAGCGTTTAGATAAGACCGCGCATAGTCTTCGAAGACGCAGTCAGGACAGTCACCATGGATTAAATTCACCTGTAGCACTTGCCCAGCCGTTTGGACATCATTACAGAAACCGGAGGTAAGTTATCCAGAGTCATGTTAGCTAATATGAAATTGTTTAGAAGCGGAAAACGATATGTCCATATCATTTTACTGATAGGGAGTATATATTATAACTCCGTAACTCTATTGGTAGCAATAATGTCGAAATGTTTCGATAATGATACAACATGCACTTCTTTTAATTTGAAGGTGATAGAGCATAGCGTTACGATAGCATTTCTTTCTCGTCAGATTGAAATTATGCACTTCGCCAAACTATTTTTTTGTTATTTAAGCATTTAATAATGAGATAATAACAGCGTAATATAACAACCGCATCGCTGTTCTTTAGGGAATAAGCACTAAATGAGATTCACCGTCATTGACTGACACCTGTCGTTTCGTTAAATTGACAATGGACTCTACTTTTATCCACCCTCCACATTTACATTGTAGAGGACCCCTGGTGTGACTGTCTAGGCTTCATATATTCCTGGAGTGATAGATCTCCATAAATAATCCTAGTTCAAACAAAGCTCAACACCGGAACGACCGGTGCAGTAACGAGTCTGGCAGCCTTCATAACTTGCTGTCAGAACTACTTATTTACCATGCAGTGGAAAGTGTTGCCGTCACATTGTTTCGGGGCAATCCACTTTGTGGTTCTGAAAGGGAATTGATTTAGGGATAGTACCTTAGGGAATCCCGGGGAGTGCACAGGTGCTTTAATCCAGTACTATGACTAATATGACTAACATGTTGTGACACTCCGCGCGGAGTTTTCACTGGTGCCAATATTTCACCTGTCTTTGTCACTCCCTCGCCGGGTAACTCTGGGAAGGTCATAGTGAGCCCTGTTTGCGCTTCGTGAAATGAGTTTTGATCATAGGCTACGGTATGCTTAGTTCACCCATGTGTACAGCACATTGTAAACATGAATGCAGATAGTTGGAAAATATAGGCCTACTTGTCTATGTTCAGGAAATACAGAACGCCATCTGCCAATTCCAGTGTTTACCCTAATATCAGCTAGCTGTCAACTTGCCATAACTTGACCCAAAACCTGACCCTCACCTCGAATAACCCCCAACCCTAACCTACTTTCTATCATATATCATTAAACATCAGCAGACTGACTGTAACAGATGCCACTGGGAAGTTAAACTGAACTTAAATTGAACTGAACTTGTTTATTGTCTAGCTCATTTTTATCAGTGTGCCATTTGTGTTCAATAAGGTTGTTTTTGCTCAGACTTAAGGGACATCTTTTTCAGCTAGTTCTTTCAGTGTTAAGGCGAATATAAGTTTTATTAAAAAAAAGTTCATCTGACAAAAAAAATAGTTATTCCACAACCAGTTAAGCATGCCCGCAGTTAGATACAGGTGTCATATAGCCTATTTCTTTAAAGATGGAAAGTGAATATTTGTCTAAAATGTCTCAGAAGCGTCACTGTCAGTGCTCAATTCATGACATAATTTTTGTGAATTATGTCATTGCTCCAGCTGCTGTCTCTTGGTTGATTTCACACCCGTAGTTGGGTGATTTTCAACATGTTCTATGCAGCATCCTTGACCTTGACATGTATTTCATGCATTCTTGATACTGATTTAAGCCGTGTGTTCAGTTTCCAAAGAGTCGTTTCTAATATTAGCCTCGTAGAGATTTCTTTTTTTTTCTTTCCCCCACAAACTTTTTGAAATGTCGATTCCCACGGAGACTCCTTCTAATCCTAGGGTCGTGCTTATTTAAACTGCCAAACATACAACTGGATGGAAGCCCAATGTTTTAAACCTAGAAGGGAATTAAAAGCCGCACAGAAGTGAGTCCCCAGTCAGAGACAGAGGACTAATGGAGTCCAGCTGGGCAGCCGACTGGAGGCGATGAGGATGCACACACATCCATCCATGGACCCCCTCCCCCCCACACACACCCCCAGCCAGGTCCCCCACATCCCCACCCCGCGCCTCCAAGCAGAGGAAGAGCTCCATCCGGGTGAGGTTCAGCAGAGTCAAAGGAGCATTTCACATACTGCAGTAGGCCGAAAAATAAACAGAGCTCATCTGCAGACTCTCAGATGGATGTCCTTTGCGCTAGACCCCAGCCTCCCCGCAAGGACAATGGCTGGAGAATTTACACTTTATTTTGAAAGCTACTTACAACCCATATAATATATGTATATAATAGGTATGTAGGTATATAAGGTATATAATTTATGCAACAGCAGTTATGACGTACTGTAGGTATATATTTAGATTTATTTTGTATCCATCTCATGAAATGTACATTGAAGGAAAGGCTAAGTTGTGGGCTAGTAATGTGTTCTATGTGGTATGGGTGAGACTGGTACCTTTGTAGCATCCAGAGCTCACAGATGCACTTGTAATGGAGTGTACCCAATACAATGTATCCTTGTATATCATAATAAATGACCTTTAGTGTCTGTTACTGAAAAATATTTCACCATAAATATGGCCACTTTTACACATGATATTATCTAAGAGATTGTTTGAGAAGGAGGGTGGGTGACGGTGAAGGAGATCACTTTTGTGATGGCGCGGTTGTCTGCATCTGTCACTGTCACTGCAGTGTTTGTGTATGTGCTGTAACTTGATTCAGAATCAGACTGACATGAGCCTCAAGGCATGCTTTTGAGGCTCCTCACACCGAACCGTAAATCTGCTCACCGATAGGCTTAGAACTCAGAGGTTGACCACTCTTGACAAACAGATGCAATTTAAAAATTGCAGTTTGTTATTTGAGTGTTTTTGCAATAGTGGGCATGTTTCTGAGCTATATGCAGCCTCATGGGTTTTATTGTCTACAGACAGACTTGATTTACTCTCAATAGCCAAGCTGGCCTTTTAAAGCTGCAACTGTAGACTCATGCCTCATAATGTCTCAGGTCGTTTTTGAGTAATTCAAGAGCTTGTGAGTCAAGTGCTTCGGCAGGAAGCAGCTTCAGCTGCTGCATGCGATTGGCTAGACACCCCCACCTTGTTCACAAACGGCCATTCATGGCAAGCACACCAATGCTGCCCTTTCCAAAAGTGACACGCAGGCCTAAAGTTACAGCTGTGTCCGGCTATATCTGTATATGTCAATGGCTCTTTCTCAGACCTGTCAAATGATGTTTTGACGGTCTCTGGAATGTTCGTTTTTTTTCTCATTCACCTCCTTTATACCTCTCTCAGGTACGAGCCTAAGCCACGATTGTCTCGGAGGTTCTTTTCCTCAGCTGGACTCACAGTCTGCCATGAAAAAGAATGAGAGCTACAGCCCTGTCCCCAGCAGCGATAAAGAGGTGGATATCATCGATATCAAAGGCATTGAAGAAATTGGATATGTCCAGCAGGATGCCATTGTAAGTAATATTATTTTCGCCTGGCCAAGCTGAAGCCTGGAAAAGAGTCAGCAGTTGGAATATGTGTTTAGAGATTACAGTAAAAAAAAACCTGACAGTTGGACGGTTTGTTGGGATTGTCTTCTGCATACACTTCCAACTGCCCAGACATCCAAGCCCTGGATTTATGCCTTGTTTGTCTCGTTGCTATGACTGTTTTGCTAGGTTTTGTTCCCTGTTTATTTTCAATTGACACATCGACTGAATTTGAGCAACAGTTGCAAATTGTGTTACTTGTGTGTGTTAGTGTCATTTTTATGGTAGAGTCCGCGCCCCTGTACGTTCTTGTATATATTTCAGCACTTTCCTAGAGGGCTATCCACACGTTTAAACAGAAGGTTCAAATATTTTTTTCTTCACACCTTCTCTATTGGGTTTGTTATTGCTGGAGAGATTGAATCGGGTCGGAGCTACCAAATTTAGACCATTTATTCCATTTAGCGTCAGCCCTGCAATTTTTTTTTACTTGCAAGGGCAGGACTTGAACCTTTGCAGCCAGAGACCTATAACGGTCGTTTTCATGTTACCGGGGAAGTGTCTTCAGGTTCAGTGTCCCTACACTAATAACACCGTCGAGGTCAGTGTTCAGATGCAGCTGTTTTAACGGCTTCCCTAAACAGAGTGCCAGGGCGAGGCTTTGCATATTGGCAGTCCCTCCTGCCCATTCTGAGGAGAGATGTGTTGAAATGGCGCATTGGATAGCACCAATGTGGGTGGGGGGGGGGGGGGGGTGAGTGGTGTGTTCAGCCATGGGGTGATGTTCGCCACATCCTTATGTTCCCACTGAGTAGTGAACTCTGCTCCATCTTCCTGCTCTCGAGCAGGCCGACACATGTTTCCCACTGGGAGCGGTCAGCGGTTTACAAGGCCACTTTTGTTTTGTTTATTTTGTGTTGTTTGCTTTAAAGCTGCAACTGCAGACTCATGTCTGAAAATGTCTCAGGTCGTTTAGGAGTAGTCCAAGAGCTCAGGAGTGCACTGCTTCATCAGGAAGCAACTTCAGCTGCTGTGTGCGATTGGCTAGACACCCCCACCTTGTCTACAAACAGCCATTCATGGCGAGCACACCAATGTCGTTGTTTGTATTTAAAAAAAACTCTCCAGCTAAAAATAAATAGCCTACAAAAAAAAACGTTTTTGGGTTATGTAATGTGCCAAGATTGGATTCTACTCTAAAATAAATATGCATGTTGCCAGACATAGTTTTGTGTAATATCGTAAAAGTCAGTAATATTAATAACAATAAAAAATTATAATTTAGTTTTATTTAGTGCGTTTCAAAGTGCCGAAGGATGCCTTAAGGAATTTGGGGAGTGGAGGGGTGGTTTAAGAACAAAGACCTCAGTGAGCAGGTATGTTGTAAGATGCTTTTTGAAAGACACCAGTGTGGGGGCGTAACTGGTGTGGAGAGTTAGACTGTTCCAGGGTGTGGGGGCAGCAACACATAGGGCTCTGTCCCTAAGGTGCGTAGCCTGGTTCGAGAGTTGGCAAGCTGGCCCATGCCAGAGGACCTCAGGGACCCGGACTAGCAATAGGGGTGGAGGAGATCTGAGAGATACTGGGGAGCACACTCAAAGAGGGACTTTAGATGCAGTGTGGAATTGCCACAGCTTTGTGTGAACATGTACACTGCATACCGTACTTTATATGTACTGTAAATAGAATTGGTGTAAAAATCATAGGGCTTAATTCTGTCCAATAAGAATATTCCTCTGGTCAGTAACATGGTGTTGACACAATAAATCCTGGGGGTACATTGAGAAGTAATATAACTCTGAGCATTAACAAATACTTTCTCTGTTGTTTAGCTCAAGTTACATTCTATGTAAAGATCTAGTCTAGGTTGCTACCAGTGTCATGACCTGTTTGTCAGCAGTTGTTGGCAGTTTGTCTCTCTCTATCTGTCTCACTCACCCACTCACATACATACAAACACACACACACACAAAGATACATACACACACGCGATAAACTTTGAAAATTTCTTTACTGAGATTTCTTGCACACACATTCAAAATACTTGATAACTGGAATTCATATCTGGCCTTCCTGTAGCCAGAGAGGTATATCCAACATTTCCCCTGAGAACCTGAGTGCTGGTTGAGTCCAATTCCCCCTCCACCACCTCCAAGTGCACCGTCATTGTGGCCCCTTAAACAGTACTAGCACTGCTCCGACACCCTGCAAAGGCAGAACATGTGTTCATGAAATGCACGCTGTCAGGGGTGGTGTGGGGAGGGTTGGACTTGGGGGCTAGGGAGCTGTTTATCTTTCTTAAGCCACCCTAGCTGTTACAAGCATGTAATGCATCTCAACTTTAACCTTAATGATGTTGTCCCTGCAATGCGCACTATGAGGTTCCGCTATACGTTTCTATTATTCGCCCTCTGAAAAATGGAAGTCCCACAGTTAGAAGAAAAGAGCCTTGAGTGAAGATAGGGCACCTTGAAGCATTCAATGCACGGCTTTATAGTTTCATCTAATATTAGCTGTTGGCTCCTCTGACTCTTCTCAAGTGACAGGCAGATCTAGCCGTGAGACGTTAGGCTTGCTTCAGCCCCACGAAACAGAGCCAGTGAGACGGATTGCCCGCGAGAGACAGAGTACTAAGGTTAAGGCAAGAGACTTGTGCGTACGGGACTACAGTCAGACGTAGCTCCGTGGAAGTAATGGGAAGATGGCTGCCACAGCACCTGAAAGCCCCAGGAACCTGAGTGCAAACCCAAAGCCCAGACATTACCTGAGGGATGTGATTCTTCACGGCAAATTTGACGTGAGTGTACCACCGGGTCTCTTGTGTTAATGTGTGTGCAGTGCAAAGATTAAGCCCAGTATGCAGAAGATGAACCTCTCAACTTACTTCAGTGTCAGCGTACAGTACTTCTTGACCTGCCAATGCAACCATATGAGCTTCAAACATCAGACAGGTTGGCTTCTGTTTGGGGCTTTTGACTGCAGTCTGTTGATCTGAAACCAATAAGTATAAATCATGACTGTATAAAGCTACACTCATCACTTATATTTGAACAGCTCACTTATATTTGAACTATTCCTATATTTATTTACAAATTAAGAACAGGTCGGTTTTTACTGTGGATTTTTCAACAGAAATGCTTATTTTGTGGCTCAGGCATGTGAACAACACTCACAGCAGTTATATATTTGCCCGGCAATTATTTTGCTTGAAAGTATCAAGTCACATATTTGATTAAACAGGCTCCTGACAGGGAAAACATGTCACGTCTTGAGGAGCGCTGGTACATCGTTGGCTGATTGGTCATCGCAGGCGCCACCTCAAGTGATTAGATGACATGTTATTATTTATCCAAATCATGCATAAATGAAATCAGAGACTCCATTAAAATGTAGCTGTATCACTCAGTCCTCTCTCTCTCTCTCTCTCTCTCCCCCTGTCAGACATGCTGCCACTGTTGCCTTAGGAGTCTGTGTTTAATACTAGCAGTCAAGAAAAATAAAACAAGGGAAGGAAATGTCAAATAAGGTCAAAGTAATGTTAATGTGTATATGTGTATCCACCCAATTACATATCACTGTTAAAATAGCTAATCAGAAGGCCCAGACCTATCAAAATACTTGAGCTCATCTGTGGGGATATTTGACAATATTTTCAGTACAGATAACACAACAACACAATCTAAAGTATGCTGACTCAATAAGCCAGGCCAAAATGTACCCTTGGCCATGCAGGGCCGGAGCTTACTTATCCGGAGCACATTTCTTTTCCTCACTCTGACCTCTTCCGAAGTCGTATCAGCTATGTTCTTTTTGCACTGTGTAAATACAAAAGATTCCCATGCCAGGGCCGTTTGTAACACATAAACATTCCCTGAATTGCATCCCTATCTGTGAGCTTCTCTAGGGTGTCTCCTCTGCGGTATGGCACATTAGGCTCCCGAGTGAAAGTAAGTCAGCTGTTCTCAGTCCCAAATGGTTGTTTTCTGTGGGCTAGGTGTATTGCTTTATCCCTTTAGATGCTTTCTCATTTAAATTTCTCCCATCATAGCTTTTGCGGAGTATGGTGTTTGTGTCTTGGTCTGTTAAAAATGAACAATAAGTTAATATCATCACCCAGAAAAAAAAGAATCAGATCAATCTGTAAAGAAAATGCTTCTGCTGTCTTTTTGTTCATTGTTTTTGCTTATTTCATTGCAAACTGCCAGACTCTGTTATTCCTAAAATGGCAGTACTAAACCTATATGACAGATGGTTTATAAAGATGACTTCTAGATCATGTATGGTGAGAAACCACAGTAGTTGTGCAAATAGGGGACTCAACAAGCCATGAGCAAAAGTAAAAGAATACATAAAACTAGATACAAGCTCACACACACCCATTCAGACCGACACACAGACAGACATGCGCACACACACACACACACACCCACACACACACACACTGACCTCAAGCCTCCCTGATGTCCTTCCTTCTGCCATCGCCGCAGCTCCTGAACTGCCTGACCCCCGAGGAGAACACGCGATGCCGCCACGGCCTCTACTTCCAGGACGGCCAGCGGCGGGTGGACTACATCCTCACCTACCACATCAAGAAGCCCAGCAGCTCGCGCTCGCGCCGCTCCTCGCGCCTCACCGACAACGCCTTCACGCGCAGCCTGCGCCGCGGACGGCCGCAGCCGCCGCCCCCACCCCCGCCCTCCCCGCCGGCCAAAGGAGACGCCGAGGCGGGGGCCGTCGGCGACCACAGCCTGGACTACCACGAGGACGACAAGCGCCTCCGTCGCGAGGAATTCGAGGGGAACCTGAGGGAGATGGGACTGGAGCTGGAAAAAGACGAAGATGTGAGTTCTCTCTTGCCCGCTTCATCTTTCTCCCTTTTTTTCTCTTCCCCTCTCGCAGTTCTGTCCATATACAATGGATCTTTCCATCTGTATGACCTCTAAGTGGCTGAGGTCGAGTGTCCTAAGAGCAGGCAATGCATTCCTGCGCTCCACCAGGGCACATAGCTTTTGTCTGGCCGGGGCAGTTGTGGGATCAGAATGGTCATTTGTGTTTTAGCTGAGCTTGGCTGGTTTAACCTGAGCGCCTCTGCTGTGAAAAAAAGGCCCACAAAAGGTTTTGCTCAACACAAGTGCCTATGGAGGTGCCTAAATGGCTCCAACTGGCCTGTTGTCTGTGAAAATAACAGCCAGCTGTTTACTTTATTGTTTCCATCATGGAATGTACTTTGTTCCCAGTCAGTGATACATTTAGAGAGCATGGGAAGTTTTGGGAAATCACAAAAATATTATTATATAGGATTCTTCATTTTTGCCTAAGAGAAACCTGTTTCCTTCTCCTTTTAAGCCACGTTTACTTTTTAGGCTTAGTGTTTTCCAAATGTCAAATGTGTGATGTGACGTCCCTACAAATGACATGAGTGAGTTTGACTAGTGTGAGTTTGACAGACCTACAGTCACTTATGAGTTTGACTAGTGCGAGTTTGACAGACCTAGAATCTCTTGTGAGTTTCACTAGAGTGAGTTTGACAGTCGTCGAGTCATTTGATCATGGCAGAGGTGTGGGAACCCATGCAGTGGTGTAGTGGCGTGACCCACAAAATTATACAAGCCTATCAGTTGCCCCAACTGCTGAAAATGGCAAGATAACAGCTGTCAAGAGGGATCTCTTACCCTGCGAGATCACACCGCCACGGTTGGCCTGCCCGATGTGGCACGGGGGGTTGAGGGGAGTATGTGTCCAGGGTCAGAGCAGCTGGGATTGCATTTAGGCCCCGAGCTGCTGCTCTCATGATCACTGAACATCGTCACACCTCAATATGTGAGCAGCACTCACAGGCAAAACACAGATAGTTGACATACAGTACTCATGAATCTGCCATGGCCACCGCACATTACAGTCACCATAAATCTACTGCTGCCGGGAAACTATTTCCCCACAGTACACCGTAGCTCCTATACAAAATGCATACTGTGAAATACATTGACAGAAGATTTTTAGTGCATAGATTTTGTGCCACCAACATCATTTAACAACCCACATATGGTTTGTACATTTGATT